>CM062395.1:8292513-8556998 GCA_031304145.1 Cardiospermum halicacabum
ATAATAATAAATCTTATTGAAAAGTTGAATTTGTTTAGGATAATGTTGGTCTAATTTTATAAATATTTTGTAAATGTTGATTTACTAGCTTTTGTAGAACGTTATTAAAAACTCTTAACACTCAATTATCAATAGTTGAACCAAATACAGTTTTAAAAGTCACAATAGTTTTGATAGGAAAAAAAACTCTAACAAACTCTAAACTCTCATAAAGAAAAGCTTAAAACAATCACACACCTAGCTTATATTTGGCACCTTCAGCTCTTTTTTTTTTATTTTTTTTATTTTTTTATTTTTTTATTTATGCATTTACCTTTTTTATAACTTTTTTCATAATAATCAGCGTTTCTTAAGTTGCGGTCAGCGTCTAGCAATTCAACTAGCGTTCTTAATAAATATTGTTTTGTAAACTAGTGTTTTAATTGTAATGACAAAGCCCTTTCCTTAAAAAGAGTCAGGATGTGAAGTCAGTCACTATGCGAATACAATCACTATAAGCTATCATGCAACTTATGTACAACCATGCATCTTTATTTTGATGTACCCAAAAATTCAAAACAATTATAAATAACTTCATGACATGATCAAAAAGTTCAACATCTAATAAATTTTAAATCCTAACAGTTTAGTTAAAGTCTTAAATGACTAAATACAACTCAAAATGTCCCAACAAGAAAATACAGTCTTAAAATAAAAATTCAATAGTTTAAACTTAAAAAAATTGTACTAATGCACAACACAAATAGAATGTCGTATGTCAATGGAATGCTCGTGCTCCTATGATACCATCACTCAGTCGATCGATGTAATTGTACCCATTCGAGATTTTTCCACATAACAAAAAATGACGAAATATTTATCTATGTCTTGCTACATGATTGGCTTTAAATCGACGAATATACTAACAGCATATCATTAATCGAAAAAGTTGATCTTTGATGCTCATATTGAAATTGAAAAACAAACTTTAGAAGTTATAGATTTAACATTATAATTTGAAATTATTAAATAAAAATTCAGAAATAATATATAATACTAATTAATACAAATTCATTGAGAATCTAATCATATCATTTTCAAAAGAATATTGAAAATATAACATAAAAAAAATGCATTAAGAAAATCATTCCAAACAAAATAGAAATAGTTTTCAAGCATGTCAATTGATCATTGTTATAATAAAATAGCTAAATTAAAAAAATAATAAAAAATTTCAAACTTCTTTCCTACCACATTAATCCAATTTTCCAAGGTATTAACTTCTTTCATTTTCTTCCATGCTTTCCTATAGCTATCACCTTCGCAAAGTATACCAACAGTTGTACTATACAATGGTTTCTTCTACCCAAGTCCATCTAATTTTTTCATACATTCCTCAATGCTAGGGTGACTAGCACATCTTTACATCAACCTCTAAATTGAGGAATGCACATCTTTTCATCAATTTTGAATTGGAGAAAAAAAAAATTTTCTCCCCCACAGTTTGACCTTCTCTTGTCTCTTGAGCTTGAGATGAAGAGTTATTAGCAACACCATCATTTTGATCACTAGGTGCTTATTTTTCCACCAAGTCATCTATATCTATAAGAGTATATCCAAATGACACACCATGTGGTGATCTCTAAAAACTAGGACTCCAACCATGAATTCAAGTCACGGTAGTACCTTTAAAAATTGCTCTACATCTAAGAAAGGCAAATGTGAAAATTTTAAATTCTTTGTCTTTCCATGTGCCTTATCCCAAATTCAAATAAAATAAATTTTAGTATACAACTAATATTAGCCAAAATTAAAAAATGATTTGAACTAGACATAAGAATTAACCTTTATATAATCTTCACACTCAGCATTTGACATAGGAATGGAGTTGGTGGTAGTAGGAGCACACACATCTCCTATTTTTGAATTATCAGCAACCAAGCTTGATATTTCTCATTTAGATACTCTAAATGATTTTTTATTTATTTTTGTTAAACAATAAAAGCATGAGTAGTCTCTAAGGTTTGTTTTACTTCATTCCATGAAACTGGCTTCAAACTACTTTGAAGTCTCCTATTAAAAGAAATTTCTTGAATACAGGTCTCTAAGAAGGTTTTTACTACTTCCATATTCTTCCAATTACTCTCTAAGTTTCACTAGATTGTTCCATAACTAAAATACATTCAGTGTACAAAGAATATCACTACTTAGAAGAGATTTAAATAAAAAAAAAAAACTTTATTCCTAATCACAACAACACAAAACGAGCCTAGAGTGTTGTAGTCTATACAATAATTAAATGCTCAAACATCAAAGATCTGAAAACCAAAACCACACCAATCACACGAGTTTTACGTGGTTCCACCCGGTAGCCACAAAGACTACATAAAAGGTATACTCCACGGAGGGAGGGTTTGGAGACCCGGTTGCACTAAGAATGGAATGTACAAGATCAGTCACAAAACTTAGAACCAATAACAATAAGGATCTGTCAAAAACCCAAACGGAGAAGAGAAAACTAGAAAATAAAAGAAAAGCTACAGTGACTGCCCATTCTCTTCAGATTAAAGATAAGATCATATTTATAGCTAGGTTTTTTAAGGACCGGGTCGGGTAGATGGTATGGGCTTTACTAAATAGCCCCCAACCCATCTCCTAAACCACCAAGAGCAGTCCAAAGAAAACTTACATGTATAATATGGATCAAACATATAACAAACTTCCCCATTTGATACAGATTATACAAGATACAAGTAAACACTCCATATTTCTTCATCATGCCATCCAGGGTCATTTCTTTATTACCTAATATCTAAACAAGAGTCCACAATCTAATTTTGATGTAAAGAAGCTTGTGCACCAAGCAAGCTTTCAATTCACTTCATCCATAGTCTCTAGCAAGCAAGCTTTAGCTGGATGATATTAGTTGTAAGATCCTATTATGATGGACACAAAATATCAAGTCTGAAATAGCACTAAGTTAGCTTCCTGGAATAAAACTAGAATTTGTATAAAGAGCTTAAATTTATTCCCTAACCAAACACAAAAATCTAATATTGCAGTAGTAGAGAAAATGCAAATGATGATATCAATCCACTTTATATAAAGTAGAAACTCTAGAGGAAATAAAATCAGAATCAAATCCAATACCAAAACAGCATAACATAATCAAATGTAACGAAAGATAACAATCTTAACAATATAGAAAATCAATATTCAAAACTCATTCCAAGTTTCTAAATAAACCACAAAAGCTTTAAAATATCCAGCTTTTGGTTATACCATAAATAATGACTAAAAACATTTTATCAGAAACATGATTTTTTTCCTATACAACACCTCATATGAAACAAATCAATAGATGCGTGCACTCATCTAAAGGTTTCAAAAAATAATTTTGAATCTAGAGTTATTTTAAAAATGATCAGAAACTTAGTAAGAACAGTTTCACAAATGATCATAAAACAAATATTGATTTCCTTTCCTGATTATAACAATTCAAGATTCTAAATACTTCCCTTGAAAACTCATTCCAAATCCTCCACATATATCAGATTTAACATATACAAAGGTTGGAAGACTAGTCATTACAAACAGACTATTATCAATAATCAACCATCAACAATATAAAAGCTATAACAAACAACTTGCAACTTAAGAAATCATCAAACAATCATAATTGTAATATCAAAACAGAACAGAGTTCATAATGATTACCATCCCAAATTCTACATGACTATTTAAACAAGGTGAGCAAAGATATGTAAACATAAAACTTCATTTCAAATTGTTGTAATCTATAAAATAATTTAACCGCTCAAAGTCAAATATCTGAAATTAAAATCAAAATGAAGACATCGATATACGTGGTTCCACCCCGGCAGCGATAAACACCACTTAAAAGGGTGTACTCCACTGAGGGAGAGATCGGAGACCCGGTTGCACTAAGAATGGAGTGTACAAGATTAGGCACAATGCTAAGAACTCAAGACCTTCACAATCTGTCAAAACCCCAACTGAGAAGAGAAAACTAGAAAATAAAAGAAAAGCTACAGTATCTGCCTTGTCTCTTTAGATTAGAGATAAGGTAATATTAATAGCTAGGGTTATTTTAGACAATGTCGAGTAGATGGTGTGGGCTTTACTAAATAGCCCCCAGCCCATCTCCTGAACCAATAAGAGCAGCCCAACAAAACCTACATGTATAATATGGATCAAACATAATAGAAACTTCCCCTTGGTACAGATTATACAAAATACTAGTAAACGCTCCATATTTCTTCACTATGCTATCTAGGGTCATTTCTTCATTGCCCAAACAATAATCTAATTATGATGCAGAGAAGCTTGTGCACCAAGCAAGATTTTAATTTACTTCATCCATAGTGTCTAGCAAGCAAACTAGCTTTATCAGGATGTTGTTGTAAGATCCTGTTATGATAGACACAAAGTATTAAGTCTGAAATAGCTCCCAATTATCTTCCAGTAGTATAATTAGAATTCATATTATGAGCTTAAATTTATGCTCTAACCAAACATAAAAGATTTAATATTGCAATTGTAGAGAAAAGAAAAAATGATGATATCAATCCACACACAATGGAAACTCCAGAGGAAATAAATAAGGAACACATCCAGAATCCTGTTTAGTACTAAAAAACATAGACATAACCATATGTACTAAAAGCATAACAATGTTAACCATATAGAACACCAATATTTAAAACTCCTTTCAAGTTTCTAAGTAAACCACAAAAGCTTTACAATATCAAGCTTTTGGGTTTTACCATAAATCCTAACTAAAACCATTTTATGAGAAACATGATTTTGGTCTAAATCATACAACATCTCATACAAAACCAATCAATAGATGCGTGCACTCATCTAGAAGCTTAAAAAATAGGTTTTAAATGAAGAATTATCTTCAAAAGATCAGAACTTAATGAGAACAATTTCAAAATGATCACAATACAAATTATTGATTTCTCTTCATTATTCAAGCAGTTTAGAATTCTCAATACATCCCCTGAAAACTCATCCCAAAAAAACTCTTCAGACATTAGATATTAAGCATACCAAAAAGCTAAAAACTAGTCATTACAAGCATACTATTATCAATAATCATCCATCAGCAGTATAACAGTTATATCAGATGACTTGCAACTCAAGCAATCATCAAACAATCATTGTTACAACATCAAACCTGATCAGGATTTATGGAGATTATTATAGTGTATTCTATTTGACAATAAACAATTTAAACCACAAGATAATCAAATATATGCAAACATAAAACTTCTTTCCAAGAAAAGTTGAGTAAAAGTTCACATATTAAAAAACAATCAAGTAGAAAGTATAATACCAGCATTCAATCTGTACCTATTTCAGTTAAAAACAATTAAAATAGACAACATTCTGAAAAACACTCACAAAGAGATAGATTTTATCACTATGTGGGCTCCTGTTGAAGCTTAGTTATATGGGTACATGTCGAATACTTTCAACATTCTAGGAAGTAAGGGCACAAAAAATTTTAAAACCAAAAACTATAAAAATTTTTTACAAAAAATTAAGTTCCAGCTGTATCATTTAAGAGTGTCAAAATTTTCCAATTAAAAATTCAATTCACTTTAAAACTACGAAAATTTCAATTTAATTGTTAAATTTAAGTTCCTGAAACTGATACCTTTTAAAAATAATTTCAAATTCCATATTAGCTCAAATTGAAAGGAAATAGAAATCAGTATAAAGCACAAAGTTATCACTTAACGAAAAAAATTCTTGCAAAATAAATTGAATTTTATATAAAATGATGATTTTAACAATTTTATAAACACTCGAGAAATTTCAGATACTTAACAAGTATACAATCAGTTTTTATAACCCTTTTTCTAGTTAAGTTGAAGCTGAACAAACTCATCAAAAATTAGATTCACAAAATTGAGTACAGCGTAGATTTATACCCATACATCACTAAGATGACAATAAGCCAACAAAGCATCATAAAAAGTAGATAATGACAGTCAAGAATCACAATGATCACCAACATACAAAACAATATCAAACAATCAACCCATGAAAGTCAAGCACTGCAATAGGAGACCAATATTGCCAG
Organism: Cardiospermum halicacabum; assembly: GCA_031304145.1. Lineage (NCBI taxonomy): Eukaryota > Viridiplantae > Streptophyta > Magnoliopsida > Sapindales > Sapindaceae > Cardiospermum > Cardiospermum halicacabum. The sequence goes on from CM062395.1 coordinate 8,298,608, forward strand.
ATAGATAGAATCAACAAATTAAAATTATATCCTATAATACTGTCAGACAATCACAAAAATTGACATAAAGGCAATATAGGAAAGTCTAGAATCTACAATACCATTGGACCTTTGAATGAATCAAAACGAATATTTTCCTGCTTATTTAAAGATAAAAAACTTGAATCCAAACAAATGATTCAAACTGCCAAAAAATCAATTTTACTATCATTTAATTGTAGAAAAGGATTTAAAACCAAGTGCTTTAAAAATTAAACTGTCTGATTAGCACTGCACTGTTAAAAAGAAGCGCAAAGCAACTAAAACTGAAAAATTAACTAGTTTACAAAGTTTATAACTTCAAAAAAACCTTACGGTGTTCATTAACAAAACTAATTTGTTTCAAAAAATAAAAAATAAACTGATCACAAATGTAACCACAATGATTTTGATTTGTTTAAAAATCAGATGCTAAAAAACTTTAAAAAATGTCTAGAGTTAAGTAAGTAAATTCTAATTTTAATATTACCCTGAAAACCTGAAAACTTCACAATCTTTTCAATTTCACATTTAATAATAGTGAGAAGTATAAACCAAACAACTGATTTGATAAAGAAAACCAAATTAACTTTTACCATCAAAAAATTCCATTTAATCTGTAACACTGATGTAGTTGAACAAGAACTAATCTTGCAAACCTTTGTAAATAGGTGACATTAAATCCCTTTTGCATGTCCATAAATGGGGCCAAATTAAAAATTATTTTTGTTAGTTGACTGATTTTGAAAATACTTTTGAAATGGGGAAAATTTTTGAATTAAAAAGAACTCTGGTGGGCTTGTTTGCAATTTATCAGTGGTTAGGTGAAAACCTAGTACACCAGCAATCATTCAGCCGCCAGAATCCATGTCTTTCTTTTCTCTCAACTTTGAAAAACTCAAACACTGTTCTACATGACACTATTCCATAGGTTTCTGTTGTCAGTTTGAAAGTTTTCCTGGAACGTATTCTTCGAGTCTAAGGTAAGTTCATATGTTCACATTTATTTGAGTCTGCTCTTTAATGTTGCTTCTGTTCTCAACTTGTAAACCCTAATCTTCGAATTTCTAGTATGGTTTGAGTCCGTTATTGAATTTGGTCTGTCCGATGTATAGGAGACAAAGTAGGAGGACATCAGCCGGAGTAGTTTTGCTGTTGGATTAGCGTATTCGGTTAGTAGCCATGTTTAAGCCCTCACTTATGTTTGTTATTATATGTTCTATGCTACATTAACATGGATTAAACTTAATGTAAACTGAAATTTGAATCTGGACTCTATAATATGTTTTATTCTTTGAAACTATCGTTCAACTGGCTGATAAATGACGATTATATGAACTGCTACAATATCTGTTGAATTCTAAAAGCTATACTTTATTATAATATGAAAACTAAGGCTTGTCTAAAGTATGATAGTGATAAGACCGGCATACCGTAGGGATATTAGACGTATACATCGATACGTTAAAACGTAGAAGCCTTGAATGCCTTCTAGATGTGATGACATCACTTTTTAGGATCTTTGATCCTTTTGTATGGAGCTTTGCTCAATCTGTCTGGGGTCTCTGACCTATTTTCTGAAGCTATGCTCACCTTCTGTTTCTGTTCCTTATTTTGTTATCAAACTAAAGACAGGCAAATAATCTGTAATATGATATTTTCTATTTATATTAAGAATCTGGTAAGAAACCTTCTGAATCTGTTATTCTCAGGAATCTGGTATTCACATCTTTGGAGAGTTATTTTGTAACACCCAAACCCCCGCCCCGACAGAAAGGGAATGCAGAGTCCGGATGTTACCGGTACGGAGACAGATAACAAATGCATACCGATACAGAAAACAGATATACAGATAATAGACTTACAAATTGGAAATCAAAGTTGAAAGACAATTCTTATAATTCCAAAAATCCTTTAGTTTAAAATAAACCCAACATAATTCGAGAATAAACTCTCAGTATTCAAAATTACTTATTTTGAAACATATCCAAAATCATAATGCAGCGGGTACAAAAGTCTGATATAAGTTCAACTAAATAAAAATAGAGATGAAAATAAAGTCTGAAACGTATGCCAGATGATGCTTGTATGCAAACTTGCAAATGATATCCTGCTATCCCACTTGACGTATGAACTCATCAATTTCCTTTCCCAAAAGGGGTTCAAACATACAAAACAAAAATGAAAACAACGAAGGGTCAGACTATCGATATCTGGTTAGTAAGCCAATGCCCAACAAACACACGCAGATGCATCTTATTAAACAGAATAACATGTCATACTCATATGCAAGTTAGTTAACAACAAAAGGGGACAAACATAGGCAAACAAGTTGATTAACAAATCAAGTTATCTCAGCTATAATCCCCTTTGAATGATCTAAGATAAGTGATTACAGATTATATCATTTACCATCTGAAAAGGCTTTACAATTGTCACATTATTTTCAGGAGAGAGACTCAAACCGAATAGTAGTTCGGTAAGCAATCCGACAAGTAATTCGGTCAGAGAGCACTATCGGACTTACCGAATTGTAATTCAATAGACAGTCCAGTAGGTAGCTCGGTTAGAGAGCATCAATAAAGTTACCGAATAATATTTTTGTAAGCAATCCGGTAGATAGCTCGGTCAGAGAGCAATTATACGATTCCAAGGAAGGTTTAAGTAATTGTTCGGTTCCTATTTCGGTAGAAGCTCGGTCAGAAAGTTTCAAGTCTCCCAGACACACACCGAATTCTAATTCGATATCTAACTTGGTGAAGAGCTCGGTCAGAGAGGTTGAATAGTCTTCAGAGACTCATATTGAACTAGAGTTCAGTAGCTAGTTCAGTAAGAAGTTCGGCCAGAGAGTGAATCTAATGATCTCAAGGCTGACCGAATTGGTAGCCAGCTCGGTAAGGAGCTTGGCCAGAGACCATCCTACATCCAGTTTCAGTTTTTAAGTGAGAATCCGGTATACAGTCAGGTTACGAACACCGGGCACATTTTTAGTCTAATTCAGATTATGTCGCTCGCTATACTAGTTCTATCTATCAAATGGGTCTAATCCTAATACCTACAGCCAGTTAGGAATCACAATTCATACTACCCAAAGTTAACACCCAAAGACAATAACTAGCATCGAAAGAATCAAACCAAAACGTGGCAAACATACATAATCAGAAACGGAACGAATCCATTATCACAGAGTTCAGATTACCAATTTATTTAGGTGTTTAACTTACCAGTCCTGTCTATAGTTTGATAACAAAATCGGGAATAGAAACAGACAGATAAGGTTAAACCCTCAGAGATGGATCAAAGATCCTAGAAGTGATGCCGTCGCATCCAGACAGCGAGCAAAGCTCCCGAAGTGACGCCGTCGCATCCAGAAAGTGGTTGGCAATCAAGGCCATATACGCTTTCGCGCATCGATTTATGCATCTAGTTTTCCCTAACAGCATGCTGGTCTTATCGTATTAACCTTAGGACAGGACTTTAACAGATTACAGAATTTCAAATTTCAGATTACAAACAAATAGCAGACAAACAAGGACACTAGTTTACATGTCTAAATATGTACAGATAAAATGGCAGCAAAATACCCAAATAGTTTATATCAGATGCAGCAGATTATACCAATCAAATCAAGTTTCAGCTTATATTTATTAATCAATTTCACAAACAATCAAACAGACAGAAACAGACAGTTGTAAGGGCGTAAACACGGCAACTAACCTTACTCGCTAATCCAAATTCACCGAAATTACTCCAGTCAACGATCCCCAACTTGTTCTACACCAAATCAAGAATAGAACCCATCAATTACCAAATTGAGAAAATTAGGGTTTACAACAATCAAAACCAAAGTTTCAATTGAAACCCTAAAAGACCTAAATCATCTAGATTACAATCCTAGGGTTTCAAAACCCAAATCAATTTTGGAATCAAACTTCAAATCAATAAACCCTAATTATAATCAAAATCCCCCAAATCAAATAAAATCGATTTAAATCAAAGAGAGAAGAAAATCATTACCTAGATGTGAAGAAATCAAGGCAACACCAAATCTCAATTGAAAACTTGACCAAAAGAGCTTAGAAATCCGTGACTTGTGTATTTTTTTATTTGAGAGGAAAAGATGAACACGTGAACTTCAATTTTTTAGGTTTTGGTGATAAATGGATCCAAAAGCTCTCTTTTCATATTTATGTGGGTGGTTAATATCACCACCAACCCACATGTTTTGAAATTAATTTTAAAACAATCCCATTTTAGAATTAATTACATAATTGACTCAAATATCAAATTGTTTGCAAAAGCAACCCAAGAGTCAACTTAGTCAAATCATTTGGTCAAACCGAAAAAGTCAATATTTTTTTCAAAAATGCCCATTTTAACGAAAATAACTAAAAATTATGAAAAATTTCAAAAGAAGCAGACAAATAGCCCCAGATTACAGACGTGACATATTTACTTGACAAAAATATAATATTTGATACACTCATAGGGTATTCTGAACTCTATAGTCTGATATGTAATCTGATACCTAGAATGTATTTAAGGAAAGCTGAATTTTTATTAATGACATGAGAATTCTGAAATTTTAAGTGTACTGTAAAATGCTATGTTTGTATTGATGATTTCTGAATTGAACCACTTTATATTTTTGGGTTAATATGTTGGCTTTAAACTAGCTTGTTGCCTAATTGGTTAAGTTGAAGAAGATTTAAAAGTTGAAATTAAAACGAGTTAGACTTAGGCAAAATTTCATTCTCAGCCTAAATCATCACCAAGTTAAGCGAAAACAATTTTCTGAACTAAACATTACCGCCTCGGTTCATCGCCTAAGCTAAGTATAAGATTGGCGAAGCCTTATATTTATCGTCAGTATCCTTGCCTTGTTGTAGGCGGAACTTTCAACCCTCGGCAAAAATCTGTGCCAAGATAAGTAGAAGTTAGTGACATTTCCTTCTCTTCGCCTAATGCACCGCCAAAGTGTTAGCGAAATCCTCCCCAAATTTTAAAATCTTGTCAAGCTACTTCGCCAATAATGCGGCAAAATTTTCTTAAATTTTAGCCCTTCGCCAAAAGCCTTCGCCAAGATATAGGCAAAACATATAATTAGTCGTTGAACTTCGCCATGTACCTCGCCAAAATTGCTAAATAAAACTTCCTTCTTTGAAAAGTATCACCAAATAATCTCGTTAGGTGTCCAGGCAAAATCTTACTTCTTAAGTCAGTTCTGGCCTTGTACAAGTCGCCAGGAGAAATTTCAGTGTTTCAGTCATCGCCTAATTATCGCCAGGAATTGAGGAGAAATGTTTCAATGTCGCCTAAGGTGTTGCTAGGTTAAGGCGAAATCTCCCTATGTCACCTACCATTTTGCCATGACCCATTTCATTGCCAGTTTTCTTTGAGACATTTTCCTCTTGATTTTCCCTATTTGAAAAGTTATTATAAGCCTGATTCAGACTTAAAACGAATAAGTTATGACCATTTTAAGTTTAGAGCATTTTCAGGGTATAATTAATTTGTTTAATCATTGTTTTTGGCAATAGATTTGTTTGCTACTCATTAGAGAACCTAGTAAGCCTTAGAACCTTTCAAAGTTATTTGAACTCTTTTGTTTTCTTCTGTTTTAAGCCTCTGGTTGGCCAGGTAAGCTGCATATGTTGTGTGTTCATGCTTAATTGTTAATTTAAGAAGCATTGTATATGTGTGGATGTTGGACATTGGTTTACTAACCATACATTCAATAGTTTGACCCTGTTGTTTCTTCATTTTCGTTTTGTATGTTAATTTTCTTGATCGGGATAAAAAATGCTGAGTTCAGACAGTCAGGTGGAATAGCAAGGCACACACATATAACATCTCATGCATCAGCTCTATCATCTAGGTCCATGTCTTAGCACTTGTTCTCACATTGATTGCTTTTTGGTTATTTGTACTAGATTTCATTTTTATATTAGTTGTAAACGAGTTCTAAACATTATGTTTTTTTTTTCAAATTCTTATAATTATGTATTCAGATGATTTTAAGTTCAGTCATTGATTAAGTATCCAGTTTATTATTTTATCTATTACAGTAATATAAGTTCTATTTGGATATTTGATAGTTGTTCAACATAAGTATAATTTGTATGTTCTCTATCATGACGTCCATCTCCATGCATTTGTCTGTAAGGCGGGGGTTTGGGTGTTACACTTTTTAAAATTCATTCAATAACTTTAGCAGCGAGTTAATCTTAAAGGATTAACTAAAAGGATGCATATTTGAAAGTTCTAAAAATCAACGGCTAGTTGATAGTGCTAATCTATATGTATGTTTCAATTTTAGAATAATACTAACTATTTTAATTAAAGAGAAAACATACAACTCTGTAGTTCAAGACAATTTAAAAGCACATATTAGTCTTACTTGAAGAGTCAAAAAATGGTTCAAAGAAAAAAAAACACAGCTAATGAAAAATTTTCTTTTCAACAAACCACTAAATTTATGGTTTAAAGGATTCTGGTATGTAGATTTGTTGACCCCCACAAAAACCAACCAATACAAAAAAAAAATAGTTAAGACGAACATGTTCATAGCAAACAAAACATCACAGTATTTATCTTTCCATAAGATAATACAAAAAGAATTTATCACACAGATTCACAAAGAATTGACAAATTCATTACAATATTAATATATTCACTTAGTAAATCAAGGTTCGGCAATGTTTAAAGCATAATCACAAAGATCAACATAATCACAAAGAGATGGAGAACCATACAAATAGAATTTTAATCACAAAGATATTAGACAATTCAGAGATATCACAAAGATATAAGACAGTACATAATCACCAAGACTTAAATCTACACACAGTCACAAAGACATAGAACTGCAGTAATCACAAAGACACATAGCTGCAAATAGTCATAAAGACATCAAAAAACCAGAGAGTTACCAATAATTACAGAGATGAAGTTGCAGATGGTTACAAGGTAACAACATGGTATATCACAAAGAATATCATAAAGACGATATATCACAAAGCAAACAAACGGCTACAAAAGATAACAAAGAAGCAGCACCTTCACAAAATAAAGTGGAGTCACAAAGACATATTAATAACAAATAATCACACAGATTAACCACAGATTGTAATCACAAAAATATATCAAGAACTTATCTTGCAACGACATATTGATCATTTGAGATAATAACAAAAAAGAAACCATTATTAATCGACAAACAAACAGAGCAATACTAAAAGAGACTACAAACAGAGTTATGCTCAGATTTTCCAGTATAACACATGACAGATTTGCAGATTATCAAAAAAAATAAGCAACAAAGAATTAGATAACAGATATCTTGATACATAAGCAATTACAAATAATCCAAGGACTTGCTTATCAACCTAAATTTACCATGTAAACAACAAGTGCAGGGCAAACAACAACAAAGATTAGGCTCACAAACTTAAATAACACTAATTAACACAAACTAGATCAAGTACGAAGTATAAACCAAGGCAAACAACCATATAATCAATACAAGAAACATAGATAAAAAAATACACATAGGTAGTTATCATAGCTAGTTAATCACGGAGAAAAGCAACACCATGAAACTTATATGATGAAATTTATAGGGACATTAACAAGATTATAATCTTGTATCCCATAGCCAACAATCAAGCCTGATATAACGCACCAGGCAATCGATTTGGACCTTAACAAGATCAAAGATTGTGTTCCTCAACGAGAATCCAACACCCAAAACAAGCCTGACTACACACCAGCATTTATTTTGAGACATTAATAGGAACAAAGCCTGTGTCTCACAACCATGACTCAAAGACACCACAAAGAATTCAAAAAAATTAAAATATAAATAGAACAAGCAAGAAAGTAAAGGAGATATAGGTTAGAAACTTTCAAACATCCTAAGCTGTTCCGCAATAGACCCTTTTTGGACCTCCTTTCCTCCTCCACCCTGATTTCTGGTAGGGTTTCCTTCAGCTGCTTATATCCTTCTTGTCCTCTTATGTACTCCTCTGCAGCTTTTCAAGTTGATTCCCAAATTGAATTCTTCTTCTCCAATTAGTTACAACCTGTAAATACCACAAAATCAGTGTCACTGAAACACACAAATAAGTAGAACTTGCTCAAGATTTTAGGATTTCTAAATTAGTAAGTGACAAAAAAGCAAAAAATAGAGAGAAATCAACAAACTAGAGAAAAGACTTTAGAGAGTCGAGCAATTAATGCTCTGATACTACTTGTTGTAATCTATACAATAATTTAACTGCTCAAAGCTAAAAATCCAAAATTGAAATCAAAACGAAGACACGGATATACGTGGTTCCACCCCGGTGGCGACAAATGCCACCTAAAAGGGTGTACTCCACGTATGGAGGGCTCGGGTGGTTGCACTAAGAATGGAGTGTACAAGACCAGGCACAAAGCCAAGAACCAACAACCACCACAATCTATCAAAACCCCAACTGAGAAGAGAAAATCAGAAAACAAAAGAAAAGCTACAGTGCCTGCCTCCTCTCTTTAGATTAGAGATAAGGTAATATTTATAGTTAGGGTTTTTATGACCGGGTCGGATAGATGATGTGAACATCACTAAATAGCCCCCAACCCATCTCCTGAACGAATAAGAGAAGCCCAACAAAACCTACATGTATAATATGGATCAAACATTTAACACAAATCAAGTTAAGCGAAAAGTTCATATATAAAAAATTAATCAAGCAGAAAGTGTAGTTTCAGCATCCAATATAAAGCTTGTTCCAGTTTAAAAACAATTAAAACACACAACATTCTAAAAAACACTCACTGAGAAACAAATGTTTTATAACTATCTGGGCTCCTGTTGAAGTTTAGTTAGACACGTACATGTTGAACAACTAGAACATATTCTAGGCTAACAGGGCACAAAAAATTACAACCAAAAACTATAAAAAGTTCTTGCACAAATCAAGTTCCAGATAGTACCATTTCAGAGTTTTAAAACTTCAAAATAAAAAATTCAATTCTAAAAAATCTGATCCTTTCAAAAATAATTTAAGATTCCATTTTAGCTAAAAATTGAGAAAAAGAATCAGTATCGAGCACAGAGTAAACATTTAAAAAAAAAAACAATGCTTTACAAAATAGCGTCAACATAACGTCATATAAACAACTAATGATAGTCAAGTATTCCAATGGAAACCTACATCCTAGACAGTATCAGACGATCAACCAATGACTGTCAAGCATTACAATAGAAGACCAATATTGTTACATAGTTTGAATCAACAATTTAAACTATATTATATGATACTATCAGGGAATTACAAAAATTGACATAGAGGTAGTAAAGGGAAAGTCTTGAATCAACACCACCACTAATCCTTTTAATGGACTAAAATAAAATTTTCATGCTTCTTAAAAACACATAAACCTGAATCTCAACGAATGATTTAATACTACCAAAAAATCAATTTAATAATCATTTGATTAAAGTAAAGATTTTGAAATCAAGTACTTTACAAAATTAAACTCTATGATTAGCATTGCACTGTAAAAAAAAAAAAGGGAAGCACAAATCAACTAAATACAAAAAATTAACTAGTTGACAATGTTCATAAATTCAAAAAAACTTACAGTGTTAAAAAAAAAAAAAACTTATCACAAATAACCACTATAATTTTGATTTGTTAGAAAATCAAATGCAAATTAAAATAAAAATCACCTTTAAAAATGATTTAAGTAAAGAAAGGAAGTTGTGATTTTTAGTACAACACAAAAACCTGAAAACTTCAATACCTTTTCCATTTCAAATTTTGGTAATAGTTGTTAACAACGAACCAAAAAAAAAACATTAATTTGATAAAGAAAAACAAAATAATTTTAACCATCAAAATTTCATTTAATATGTAACACTGATATCGTTAGAAGAAGAACTAATTTTGTAAAATCTTTGTAAACTGCTGACAATAAACCTCTTTAAATAAATCTATTCAAAAACTTTAGCAGCAAGTTAATCTTAAAAAGATTAACTAAAAGGATTTAAAAACATGTACGATCTTTATCAAAAGTTTAAGATGCATATTTTGAAAGTTCAATAATCAACAACCAGTTGATTGCATTAATCATGACAGAATTCTAAAATTTAACAGGACATATCAGAGTTTAACAAAAAGTCCAAACAATAGGTTTAAAATATGTGTATGTTTCAATTTAAAATAACAGACTAACTATTTTATTTAAAGAGAAAACATACAAAACTTACAGTTTAAGACAATTCAAAACACAATATTAGACTCATTAACAAGGTTCAAAGAAAAACAAAAACTAATGAAAATTTTTCTTTTCAACAAATGACTGAATTTATGGTTCTAAACGATTCTAGTGTACAGATATTTGACTCCACCAAAAGACCAAACCGGTAAAATAGATAACAAGAAATAACAAGTTAATGCCACAAAGAAAACACCGTATTTATCTATCTAAAAGATAATACAAACACGAAAATATTGAATCCATATACAACTTCATTTATCATACAAATTTATAGATGTCAATATCAATATATTCACTTATATATCAAGGTTCAGCATCATACAAAGCATAATGACAAAGCTAAACATAATCACAAAGAGATGCAGAACCATATAGAGCGAATTTAATGCAAAGGTATCACTAAGATATAAAACTGTAAATAATTACAAAGACATAAATCTAGAGGCAGTCACAACAACATAGAACTACTGTAATCACAGAGGCATACAGCTGCAGAAAGTGGCAAAGACGTCAAAATAAAGAATTGCTAATAATCACAAAGATGCAACATCTACAGATGATTACAAGATAACAACAATATAGCATATTCACAAAGAATATCACAAAGATGGATATGTCACAAAGCCAATAAACCGCTACAAATGATCACGAAGAAGCAACGACTCAACATAATAAAAATAGAGTCACGAAGACAGTAATAAAAAAAGTCACATAGATCAACAACTTATTCTAATCACAAAGTATATCAAGAACTAATCTTATAACGGCAGATCAATCATCTGAGATTATCACAAAAAAGCAACCATTATTAATCAACTAAAGCAGAGCATTACTTAAAAGAGACTACAAAATGATTTATGCTCAGAATATTCAGTATAACATTGATGAGTTTGAAAAGTATCATCAATTTGATATGATTTCGGTTGATTTTGCTTAAAATATTGCACATAATTGAGACACTTTCGCTTATTTGCAGGAGCAAAGGTTAAAATTTAAACTTAAAGTCTAAAAGAAGAAAAACGAAGGTTTTAGATAAAAAAAGAAGTCGAAAAGTGGAGTAAAAGAAGCATGGAGGGAAGAAACCGAGCTGCATACCACACTAGTTAACGGATTACAGCTCGGCACAATCATTTCAATGTAGAAACCTCCTCTGACCGAATTCTGTACCGAGCTAGTTACCGAATCATAGTTCGGTATGTGAAGCATGTTGAAGAAACTGCTCTCTGGACGAGTTACTTACCGAGTTGGTAACCGATCTACAGTCCGGCTTGTGGTGATTATTGGAGTTAAGCTCTCTAGATGAATTACTTACCGAGGTGGTAATCGAGCTACAGTCCGACTTGTGCTAATTATTGGAGTTAAGCTCTCTGGACGAATTACTTACCGACCTGGTAACCGAGCTACAGTCCGGCTTGCGTTGATTATTGGAGTTCAGCTCTCTGGACGAATTAGTTACCGAATTCTTTGCCGGACTACAGTTTGGTAAAATTTTGAAAAGAGCAAACACCCCTTTAGACCGAGTTTGTTACCGAAATGACTACCGAGATACAATCCGATAATAGTGCCAAATTGTCATTTTTTGTAATTTTGTAATTTTTGAGTCACTTCGTGGTGTTTTTGAATTGTACTATAAATACCCATTCTAAACTCTTAGAGAGGGGGATTCATTTTTGTACAGAACACTCTTAGACACTTTGAAATGGAATAGAATAGAATTCATTTTTAGATCTTAAAACTCTCTCAATATTCAAGTGGATGCAAATAGAAGAAGATTGAATGGGTCACAAATTCTTCAAGACCCAAGGATTCTAGCTCTAGAATCATCATCTCCATCTCAAGTTCTTTCTAATCCCTTACTTTTCCTTTCATCTCTAGAGCTTGATATGGAACTCTTGAAGAATTGTGTTGATTTTAGTGTAGCTATGCTAGGCTAAACTTGTTGTTGTTGAATATTTGTGGATCTAAGTTGAGTCTTGTGATTCTTGAGTTTTTCTTGTGCTTGATTGGTGATTACCTAATATGGCATAATATGAGTATTAATTGATTACATTTAATTGGTGAAAACTAATTGAAACATGAATCTAAACTTGATTGAAGCTAGACATAGCAATTTTAGGTTTAGATCTAGAATTTGAGAATGATTGATGTGATCTAGACATAGACGTTTTAATCATCTCCATGTACTGTGTTTATGATTCTTTATTTCAAGTTGTAGACATATGATTGATTTAGAGAACAAGTTATTATTAGTGTTTGACGAAACCTAGTAGTAGCATATTTTGATCCATGTTATATTAGTATGATAAGTGTTTGATGAAATGCTTGAGAAAATGATAAAGTGAAAACTTAGTCAATCAAATATTCAACCATGTTCTTCTCATATATTTTACCAATATCATAGTGTGCTAAGTGAAATAGTTGATTTAATTACTTTTGTTAATTGGATTTTATAAATTTTGTTAAGTTGATTCTCACTTGAATTGCTACTTGGAAGTACATTGATTGTTGTTACTCTTGAGCATGTTTGAATATAATCCCTTGGGTACGATATCCGTAACTCTATGTTGCAATAAGATAGATGTGATATGATTTATTCATGCATTGATCTCATGTTAGAATTATTGCATCAATTTTTGGCGCCGTTGCCGGGGATTATATAATTTTGTGAGTTGCATTGAATTTAGTGTACTTTTAAGTTTGTTTGCTTTCTTCATTTTAGGTTTATGCAAAGGAGGTCTCAACGAGGTCAATTAGTGTCAATTGATCTGGAATTTGAAAGGAGTTGTCGTACCAATAGGAGGCAAGTTAGGGAAGAAAGAATTCCGGAAGAGACTATGGAAATTCAAGGCGGAAGAAAGGTTGAAGAAGAAAGAGTTGTTGTGCAAATAGACCCTGCGATGATGCTTCGCCAATATAGTATTCCACCCGTGGATGGCATGCCCCTTTCTATCAACTTGCCACCCATTAGAGTAGACACTTTTGAGTAGAGATCCGGATTAATACAAATAGTGCAACAATCTCGATTTGGTGGAGGTGTGAATGATGATCCAAATCAACATCTCAACAAGTTTATGCACCTTTGTAGCACCTTTAAGTAAAATGGTGTGACGGATAATGCCATAAGGTTGAGATTGTTCCCTTTCTCCCTTAGAGACAAAGCACATGATTGTTTGTATTCCTTACCCCAAGGATGTATCAACACTTGGGATGATCTTGTGGGAAAAATTTTAGCTAGGTATTTCCCACCGATGAAGATGGTTAAGTTAAGGAATCAAATCTCTCAATTTGCCTACATTGATGGTGAATCGCTCTATGAGAGTTGGGAGCGTTTCAAGGATCTCCTAAGAAGATGCCCACACCATGGAATTGCCATGTGGAGCTTAATGCTAACATTTTATAGTGCAATGCCACCGACAATTAAGATGTATATAGATTATTTAGTGGGTGGTTCTCTAATGGACAAGGAGCCAAATGATGCACAAGACTTCATAGAAATGTTAGCTAACAATGATTATGGTTGGAATGAAAGAGATAAGTCGGGGGTAAAGAAGCAAGGGGTTTATGAGTTAGAATCGTTTAATGCACTCTCGGCTCAAATTTCTCTTTTGAGTAAGAAATTAGATGCTTGCATAATTCAAGGAAAGGCTACTCAAGGTACTGTTACTCATGAGGTGCAAGCTACAAGTTCTAATGGAGCAACACTAGCAGATTATGCTAGTGGGAATGTAAGTGAAGGTGGAGAGTTGAATGAGCAAGCAAATTTTGTCGGCTTTAGGAACAACTATGGGAATTATGGAAACAATTATAACCAAGGGAGGCAACCTTTCCAGCAACAAGGATTCAAGCAAGCTCCTCCCGGTTTTCAAAATCAAGCCCCACCACCTCAAAATTATGGTTATCATGGTGGTAACCAAGGAAATGCGAATCCACCTCAACAAAAGAAGCCAACGCTTGAAGAGATGTTTATGTATTACATGAATAAAACGGATTCTTTGTTGACTAATCAACAAACTGCTATCAAGAATTTGAAAGTGCAACTTGGACAAATTGTCCAAGGAATGAATCAAAGACCACTGGGGTAACTTCCTAGTGATACGGTTCCAAACCCTAAAGATAAAAGCCAAGAACAAGCTATGGCGAGGAACTTGAGAAATGGCAAAGAAGTTAAGGTGTTGAGAGAAAAGCAAGGGCAATGCTCCAAGGCAAAAGTTCAAGATGATGAAGGACAACTTCAAGATGAAGGAGTAGTGAATGGTGAGCAAATGGAAGAGGAATGCTCTACAAAGAAAGATGAGGAATGTGCTCCTAAACTTCCTTTTCCTCAAGTTGAGAATAGGAAAAAGTTAGATAAGCAACTTGCTAGATTTCTTGATTTGATGAAACAATTGCATATTAACATTCCTTTTATTGAGGCTTTGAAACAAATGTCGGTTTATTCCAAATTTTTGAAGGAATTGTTATCTAATAAAAGGAATATTGAGATTGGTTGCATTCAACTCAATGAAAATATTAGCTATTTGATTCAATACCACGTTCCAAAGAAAGAAAAGGATCCGGGTAGGTTCACTATCCCTTTGACTATAGGTGATAGTTTCAAAGGTAGGGCATTATGTGATTTGGGAGCTAGTATAAATCTTATGCCTCTAACTATCTTTGAAAAGCTTGGAATGGGTGGTTATAAACCTACTTCTATGATGTTACAATTGGCGGATCGCTCTTTTACTCAAGCAAAGGGAATTGTGGAAGATGTCATAGTTAGAGTGGATAAATTCATCTTTTGGGTGGATTTTGTTATTATGGACATGGAAGTCGATGTTGAAGTTCCTTTGTTGCTTGGTAGACCTTTACTTAAAACCGGGAGGGCAATGATTGATGTTGAAAGAGGAGAGCTTACTTTGAGAGTTAATGGTGAGGAGGTAAAGTTTGATATTATTAAATCTATGCAATATCCCTTTGATTTTCAAGAGATCAATTGTATAAGGGAAATGCATATTGAGGAAGATGTTTGTGCTAGAGTTTCACTTGGTTCGGAAGATCCACTTTATTGGGTTTTAATGAATACTTGGGATAGTGAAAATAAAGAACATTTGGAAACGCTTAAAGATCTTGAGTATTTGATTCCCTTTGAAGTGTTGAACATTCCACACATAGAAACATCCAACAAGCCCTTGATTCCCTCCATTGAGCAACCACCACAACTTGAACTCAAAGCACTTCCTTCACATTTGAGGTATGCTTTTCTAAACTCAAATGTCTCTACTTTACCTATTATTGTTTCCAATCATTTGAATAGGGAAGAATAGGAGAAACTACTTGAAGTTGTAAGACGTTACAAGAAGGCTTTAGGATGGAGCATTGCGGACATTAGAGGAATTAACCCCGGATTTTGCACGCATAAGGTCATTCTTGATGAAAATAGCAAGTCAACTCTTCAACCTCAAAGGCGGCTCAACCCTACTATGAAGGAAGTTGTTAAAAAAAAGGTAATTAAACTACTTGATGCTAATATTATTTATCCAATTTCGGATAGTGAGTGGGTGAGTCCGGTACAATGTGTACCAAAGAAGGGGGGAATGACCATTATAGAGAATGAACACAATGAGTTGATTCCTACTAGAGTGATTACGGGGTGGAGAATGTCCATGATTATCGTTTGTTAAACAAAGCCACAAGAAAAGACCATTTTCCACTTCCGTATATTGATGAGTTGTTAGATAGATTGGCGGGTCACTCTTATTTTTGCTTTCTTGATGGGTATAGTGGTTAGAATCAAATTCCTATAGCCCTTAGTGATCAAGAGAATACCACCTTCACATGTCCTTTTGGTACTTTTGCATATAGACATATGCCATTTGGGTTGTGTAATGCACCCGACACTTTTCAAAGGTGCATGATGGCAATTTTTTCCAATTTATGGGTAAATTTCAAGAGGTTTTTATGGATGATTTCTCCATTTATGGGGAGGATTTTGATAGTTGTTTGCACCACTTGGGAGAAGTACTAAAGCGATGTGAAGAAACCAATCTAGTGTTAAATTGGGAGAAGTGCCATTTTATGGTACAAGAGGGAATAGTTTTAGGACACAAAGTCTCTTCTAAACATTTAGAAGTAGATAGGGCTAAGATAGAAGCCATTGAAAAACTACCTCCCCCCATTAATGAGAAAGGAGTGAGAAGATTTTTAGGACATGCTGGATATTATAGAAGGTTCTTTAAGGACTTTTCTAAAATATCTAGACCACTTTGTGCACTCCTTGAGAAAAATGCAAATTTTGATTTCAATGATGAATGTCTAACATCCTTTGCTTGTTTGAAGGAAAAGTTAATTGCAGCTCCTATCATTCTACCACAAAATTGGGAGCTTCCATTTGAATTAATGTGTGATGCTAGTGATCTTGCGGTTGGAGCAAATCTTGGGCAAAGGCATAACAAGATTTTCCATGTTATCTACTATGCTAGTAGATCACTTCATGAAGCTCAAAGAAACTACACAACCACGGAAAAAGAACTTCTAGCTATTGTGTTTGCGCTTGATAAATTTAGATCTTACATTTTAGGATCTAAAATTGTTATTTTCACGGATCATGCGGCTATTCGTTATTTGTTCACAAAAAAAGATTCAAAGCCTAGATTGATTCGTTGGGTTTTGTTGATGCAGGAATTTGATATTGAAGTTAAGGATAGGAAGGGTAGTGAAAATCAAGTAGCGGATCATCTTTCCCGGATTTTGGTTGAGGAAGCTAATCCTCAAATTCCCATTAATGATAAATTTCCGAATGAACAATTGTTTGTAACTGCCGCCACTTCATTTCCTTGGTATGCTAACATTGTTAATTTTATTGTTTGCAAGGTACTACTTGAAGATCTTTCACGTCATCAACAAAAGAAGTTCTTCCATGATGTAAAGCATTATATTTGGGATGAACCTTATCTCTTCCGACGTTGTGCGGATCAAATCTTGAGGAGATGCATCCCTTATGAAGTAGTTGAGGAAATTTTAAAGAAGTGCCATGCTTCGGAATATTGTGGTCATTTTGGAGGAAATCGAACCGTGGCTAAGGTACTTCAATGTGGTTTTTATTGGCCTACTTTGTTTAAGGATGCTAATGAGTTTGTTACTAGATGTGATAGATGTCAACGAGTTGGTAATATCTCAAAAAGGTATGAAATGCCTCAAAATGTTATATTAGAAGTTGAACTCTTTGATGTTTGGGACAATGACTTTATGGGACCATTCCCTCCTTCTAGCAATAATGTATATATAATGGTTGCGGCCGATTATGTTTCAAAATGGGTTGAGGCTATCGCTAGTCCCACTAATGATTCTAGGGTGGTCGAGAAATTTTTGATTAAAAATATCTTCACTATATTTGGAGTCCCTAGAGCCTTAGTTAGTGATGGAGGATCCCATTTTTGTAACAAATTGTTAGAGAAGCTTTTGGCCAAGTATGGGGTGAAACATAAAGTGACCACGACTTATCATCCACAAGCCAATGGTCAAGTCGATGTGTCAAATAGGGAGTTAAAAAGTATACTTGAAAAAGTGGTTAGTGTCTATAGGAAGGATTGGAGTGCCAACCTTTATGATACTTTCTGGGCATATAGAACCGCTTTTAAGACCCCTATAGGCATGTCCCTATATAGGCTAGTTTTTGGTAAAAGTTGTCACCTGCCAGTTGAACTTGAACATAGAGCTTACTGGGCTACTGAATTGTTGAACTATGATCTTAAAAACGCAAGTGAAAAGAGACTTTTACAAATTGATGTGTTAGATGAATGGAGAATGGAAGCGTATGAAAGTTCCAACATTTACAAACAAAGGATGAAGTGGTTGCATGACAAGAAAATCGTGCAAAGGGTGTTTGTCCCGGACCAATCGGTATTGCTTTTCAACTCTAGGCTTAGCCTCTTTCCGGGCAAGCTAAAATCACGTTGGTCAGGACCGTTCAAAGTAGTAAGGGTGTCTCCAAATGGTTCCGTAGAGCTACTTGACCCCAAATCGAATGATACATTAATTGTTAACGGTCAACGACACAAGCATTATTTTGGAGGCGATATCGAGAGAGCAAGGGAGGTCATTCCCTTACAAGATGGTTAAGGGACTTGGTGTTTTAATTGGGATCATTGTAAGGCGATCCTTGTGAGAAATGGCACTCGGTTGATGCTAACGACCCTAAACAAAGCATACCCTTGTCACACATTGTCTTTGTGTGAATTTCGTACCTTAATTGCCTTATTTTTTATGGGTAATTTCATTGTTTTATGTAGGCAAACAAGGCATTAGAGTTGGGGAATTTTCAGCCAAAGATTTGAATTGCAAGAAAATGCAGTGCCTAGTACCGAACTTTATTCGGTATACTTTTCGGCATCTATTTCGGTCAGAAGCTCAAATTTATTCTCACAAGTATTATCGAGTTTTATTCTGTAAGATATTCGGTATTGAGCTCGGTTAGAAGTCAAGATTTTTTCTCCATCTTGTCCCGAACTCTTATTAGGTAAGCTATTCGGTATACATTTCGGACAGAGCCAGAAAATTGGGGATCATTGTTTACCGAGCTTTCAATCTCGGTACGTGATTCGGTATACATTTCGGCCAGAGCCAGAAAATTAAGGATTACAATATACCAAATTGTACATTTCGGTACCCTTTTCGGTATCTAATTCGGTTTGGTCGAATCTCCAGTTTATGTATTCAAGTCAA
Organism: Cardiospermum halicacabum; assembly: GCA_031304145.1. Lineage (NCBI taxonomy): Eukaryota > Viridiplantae > Streptophyta > Magnoliopsida > Sapindales > Sapindaceae > Cardiospermum > Cardiospermum halicacabum. The sequence continues at coordinate 8,317,592 of CM062395.1, forward strand.
AATTGGTAAATGCTCAACTTCAATCTCATTTTTTCTTTTGTTCTACTCTACTCTCTTCACACACACTCTCTCTCAACTTGGAGGTTTTCCAAGCTAGTTTGTTCTTCCTCTTCTTCGTCAAGCAGCAGGTATGCTTTCACGTTGTTCTTGTTTCCTTCTGCTTTTTGTTTGTGGGGCGAATTAGGGTTAAAATTTGGGGAAAACCGATTGCGTATGAATCTAGGAAAGTTGAGAGCTGGGTCTTGATTAAATAGGGTGTTGATTCTTCATGATGTTGATGTAGTGTAGTTTGAGTTGAGGAGAGTCAGTTTTCGTATCCAATTGCTTGATTGGGCTTGTCATTTACCTACTATTGCTGCTGAGTGAATTGTGGTTTTATTCTGTTATAATTCTTCATATTACAACTCTATCTTGCTTATAGTGGACGGATTCTGTTCGCGAATTATGACATTGCCTGATTGGGTTAGTTGTTTAGTTTGTGTGTAGTGGTTTTTTTCTGACAGAGTAGGTTCCTATTGATATCCTGTTGCTATTGCTATTGATACTCTGTGGTTATTGCTATTGATCTTGGAATTTGAAGTCATGTGTTAACAGCTCTGTTTTGGTTCTACTTTGTAATCTTGCTGATTGAATAGGAAATAGGTTAATTGTTTCAGCTGGGGCTATTTTAATGTCATAGCTATATAATTGTTGCTATTGTTATTCATTATTGATGGCTGAAAATTTCTTGTTAAAAATTGATATTTGATTCAAGCATTTGGGAGCTGTCATAGTGGAGGTTTGATTGCTTAGGTTATAGTACCTCTGTTAATTCAATATGTTGAAAACTGCAGGATGTCTTGTAGAGGTAAAAGGCAAAAACACGTTGCTATGTGTCGTTCAAAGGGACAGCAAGGAGAGGGCTCCAGTAGGAGACGTCCTAGATCTCCTACCCCATCACCTTCCCCACCTCATTCACCACCAAGGTCTCCTTCACCTTCAGCCCATTTTCGGGATGTTTCGGAAAAGAAGATTCATAGGGAAAGGCTGATTGTGATGGAAATATTGCAAGATTCAACAATTTCTAGTTGGATTGTCTTTCGGCATTGGGTAAAACTGGCTACTTCTACATTTCCGGTGAATGAAAATGTGGTTCGTGAATTTTTTGAGAGGGCTAGAGTGGAAGATCTTGAGCAAGGGGTTCCAGTGCGAGGTAAGAGAGTCCTAATCACTCCCTTTATCATTAATGATTTCCTTGAGATTAGGACTAGACAGACAGTAGAGACTTTTGATACTAGGACAAATGAGTTTTCATTTGAGCACATTGAGTTTTTGAAATCTCGCATTTATATACCACCTCGCTCTGGACCATCATTTATCCTATATGCTGAATTAGATCTCGATCCGGCTTTTATGCTTATGTGGTCTAGGTTTAGTTTGATTCCAGTGGTATCAGCTAATAAGATATCATATGAGGAGGTCTAGTTTCTGGTTTGCTTGTTGAAAGGGTGGCCGATGAACACTGGTGGGATTTTATATAGTGTCATCTGTAAGAATTTGCAGAGTCTAGATAGGCAGACAGCTAAGGCTACTTGATATCTCTTTTTTCCTGGATTGGTTTGTGCTCTTTGTGATCTGGCAGGTGTTCCTACTTACCCTGATGATCACATTATGCCACCTGAAAAGAAGTTGGATTCATTTACTTGGAATCATATGATGCAAAGCAGGGGTGGTCGAGCAAATAATTCTAGGAGGCAACAAGATTCTCATGCTCATTCTTCTTCTTATCCTCTACCTTCTCAAGAGACTTTGGATGGTTTGTTACAAAGTCATTTTGATCATCTGATGGAGTGATTGAGTGTAAAATTTGATAAGATTGATGAGGAGTTTACATGGCATAGTAGGAACATGAACGCAATTAATAGTGGTGTTGCTGAACTTCGTGCTGAGTTTAATAGGTTTAGAGTATCCTCACAGCAGCCGACATCTACACCAGCCCATACTTCGCCTCCTCAATCTCCTACAGACCTGCCATCTTCATCTCGAGCGAGGCCATCTTCATCCAGACGTGGTCATCAGTGATTCAGGGTGTTTTTCATCCTTATTTGCTACTTTATGGATGTTTTATATACTCTTATTTGTTTTAATGTTTTGGGATGCTTATTTGTATAAGAGTATTGTGGATGTTTATTTACTCTTTCTATTTTGTTTCATTTTGGATATTTGGTGAAAGAGTAAAGTGGATGTTATTTGGTTTTGACTATTACTCTCTATAATCATTGTTGTCTTTTATTTTGTAAAGAGTAATGTGAATGAATTTTATGTTGTAAAGAGTAATGTTAATGTCTTTTATGTTGAAGTTTTCTTACTATCACTTCACTTTAGATGTTGCGATTTCTTATATTTCCTTTTTATTTTGATGCTATCATCTAAAGTTGGGGGTGGTGAGTGTGAAGTTTCCACATTGATCTATCCATCAATTTTCCATCCCATTCATTCTTGCATTGAGGGAATGCGAATTCTAAAGTTGGGGGTGGGAAACATTTCATCTTAAAGGCAATTAGGTACATGCATAGCTTTGCATTTTCATGATTTAAAGAGCCTATACATTTTATTAAAATCAAAGCAATTATTTTCAAAATTTTCTTGAAACCAAATTCTTTGAAATGGCAATTTACATGAGCTTGATTTCAATTGCTTTTTGAGCTTAATGAGACTAATTCTTCTTGATTTGATTTTGAAGGGCTTCACATGAAATTTAAGGCTTCGAGTGGAGAAATCCCTAATTGAGAGGATTTGAGCCTAAAAGTGTTTCATTTTTTAGTGGAATTGTTCAATTCTTCATTCCTTATTATACACATGTTTCACTAATGAGTTCTTTCTTTAGTTAGGGGTCTTCTTAGGTTTGACTTGAACTCTCAAGCATTCCTCAAGTATAGTGTATTTGGTTGGGTGATGGATGAATGTAGGTACACCCAAGGAAATGATCTAGCTTGGAGAGCGAGTGAAACTACTTAAAAAGCTTGGGCCTAAACACTAACCTATGATGCTATGTGAGTTTTTCCTTAGCCCTTTTGAAGCCAAAAACTACAAGCTTTTTCTTGTTCCTATATTCTATCCAAACTATCATGTGGAGAATTAAACTCTCAATCTCACCTAATTGAGGTTCAAGGATAAAAGGAAGTAAGAAGTGGTAAATTTTAAGGGTATGAAAAAGAAAAGGAAAGAAATGTTTGAGTTGGAAAGTTGTACATTCTGTAAGGAACAATTTAAAAAAAAAAGTATATTTAATTAAGTGAAAATTTGATTGAGGTAATGAGAATAAAGTTTGAGGTATGGATGAAATAAAGAAATGTTGTGGCAAAGTTCAACTCATTCATTTGAAGGAAGTTGAGTTAGAAACAATTATGAGTGTAATTGAAGAGGGAATGGGAAGTGAGTGAGGGTGTTATCCTTGAATCTCCATTTTGATCCTTACATCACATTCCCATTTATTCTAAACTCAACTTAGTCCCATCTAACTTGATAACAAGCTAGTGATCTAAAGGGAATCCGAGATTTGATTCACGCCTTGAGACCTCTAAATGCTATATAGTGCTTGATTGAGTTTCATTTTTTGTGAGACCTCTTAAAGTTCTTTGATACGCTCTTGTGAAGCACTATCATCACAATCAATTAGGTACATCATTCCGATCTTAAAGTGAATAGTGCATTGTGCGTGAAGCCTTTAGGATTCTTGTGAGCCTTGATCTTATCAAAATTGAGTGAAATCTTGTGAGCATTAGTTCAAAGCTCTTGACCTTGATAGATTGCCATTTGCTTGGATTTTGAGAAGAAAGAGGTTTGGTTAGTTTGATTAATTTAAGCATTGTTTGATAGCTTATAAAATTGCCTACATATTTTGTGAACTAACTTTGTTATTGTCTTGATTTTGGAGTTTCATGTTTGGCTCTTTTCTTGAAAAGCGTTTATGGGTATCGCTCTAGGTAAGCCCTTAGGAGACACAACTCCTCCTTTAAGGCCACTTAAAGATTTAAAGGCTTGAAGTTTAAGCTAAAAACATCCGTTGCAACCTACGAAAGTGGTAGTTATCTTTAGGAGTATATAGTTTTTTTTTGCATTAGGATTCATGAATAAGTGATTTGTGTATTTTCTCTTGAGTTAAGATGAGTTTATAGTTGATTGCTTGAGGACAATCAATAGTTCAAGTTGGGGTAATTGATGAGTTTGAAAAGTATCATCAATTTGATATGATTTCGGTTGATTTTGCTTAAAATATTGCACATAATTGAGACACTTTCGCTTATTTGCAGGAGCAAAGGTTAGAAATTGAGACTTAAAGTCTAAAAGAAGAAAAGCGAAGGTTACGGATAAAAAAGGAGTCAAAAAATGGAGTAAAAGAAGCATGGAGGGAAGAAACCGAGCTGCATACCACACAAGTTACCGGATTACAGCTCGGCACAATCATTTAAGTGTAGAAACCTCCTCTGACCGAATTCTGTACCGAGCTAGTTACCGAATTATAGTTCAGTATATGAAGCATGTTGAAGAAACTGCTCTCTGAACGAATTACTTACCGAGCTGGTAACCGAGCTACAGTCCGGCTTGTGCTAATTATTAGAGTTAAGCTCTCTAGACGAATTACTTACCGAGCTGGTAACCGAGCTACAGTCCGGCTTGTGCTGATTATTGGAGTTAAGCTTTCTGGACGAATTAGTTACCGAATTCTTGGCCGGACTACAGTTCGGTAAAAGTTTGAAAAGAGCAAACACCCCTTCTGACCGAGTTTGTAACCGAAATGACTACCGAGATACAATCCGGTAACAGTGCCGAATTGTCATTTTTTTGTAATTTTGTAATTTTTGAGTCGTTTCGTGGTGTTTTTGAGTTGTATTATAAATACCCATTCTTTACTCATAGAGAGGGGGATTCATTTTTGTAGAGAACACTCTTAGACACTTTGAAATGGAATAGAATAGAATTCATTTTTAGATCTTAAAACTCTCTCAATATTCAAGTGGATTCAAAGAGAAGAAGATTGAATGGGTGACAAATTCTTCAAGACCCAAGGATTCTAACTCTAGAATCATCATCTCCATCTCAAGTTCTTTCTAGTCCCTTACTTTTCCTTTCATCTCTAGAGCTTGATATGGAACTCTTGAAGAATTGTGTTGATTTTAGTGTAGCTATGCTAGGCTAAACTTGTTGTGGTTTAATATTTGTGGATCTAAGTTGGATCTTGTGATTCTTGAGTTTTTCTTGTGCTTGATTGGTGATTACCTAATATGGCATAATATGAGTATTAATTGATTACATTCAATTGGTGAAAACTAGTTGAAACATGAACCTAAACTTTATTGAAGCTAGACATAACAATTTTAGGTTTAGATCTAGAATTTGAGAATGATTGAAGTGATCTAGACATAGACGTTTTAATCATCTCCATGGATTGTGTTTATGATTCTTTATTTCAAGTTGTAAACATATGATTGATTTAGAGAACAAGTTATTATTAGTGTTTGACGAAACCTAGTAGTAGCATATTTTGATCCATGCTATATTAGTGTGATAAGTGTTTGATGAAATGCTTGAGAAAAGGATCAAGTGAAAACTTAGTCAATCAAATATTCAACCATGTTCTTCTCATATATTTTACACAATATCTTAGTGTGCTAAGTGAAATAGTTGATTTAATTACTTTTGTTAATTGGATTTTATAAATTTTGTCAAGTTGATTCTCACTTGAATTGCTGCTTGGAAGTACATTGATTGTTGTTACTCTTGAGCATGTTTGAATATAATCCCTTGGGTACGATATCCGTAACTCTATGTTGCAATAAGATGGATGTGATATGATTTATTCATGCATTGATCTCATGTTAGAAATTATTGCATTAAACATATATGACAAATATGCAGATTATTAAACCAAATTTAGGCAACAAAGAACCAGATAACAAATATCTTGATACATAAGCAATTGTAAATGATCCAAATATTTGTTTATCAGCCTAAATTTACCCAAAAAAAAAAACAATCAATAGAGACAAAATAATACAAAAAATCAAAATCAATAGCAGATACAAACATGGGCCAATACTGAGATATAATTTCAAGCAGTAAACCACTGAGATCAACGGGAAATAAAGAAATTGACAAAAAAAAAACAGAGCACACACAAGATCAACAAAGAAATTCAAACAATTAATTCAAAATAGACAAAACAAAATACAAAAATCAATATAAACCAACATACAAAAAAAATACAAAAAATACAAAAAAAAAAAAAAACCAAAATCAATAGCAGATACAAACATGGGCCAATACTGAGATATAACTTAAAGCAGTAAACCACAGAGATCAATAGGAAATAAACATGGACAAAAAACACAGAGTACACACAAGATCAAGAAAGAAATTCAAACAATTAATTCAACACAAGACTAAAGACCTCAACAAGCTGAGTTAACGTATGAGCGGACGTTTGGGATGTTAACAGGAATAAGACATGTATCCCTGTAGCCAGATCATACAAGCTAGAATAACGCACTGGCATTGGTTTGGGATATTAACAAGAACTACGCTTTTGTCCCTCAGTCAAGGCCAAAAGTCACCACAAAGGCATACAATTAACAAGTAGAGGCAGATATTTAATAACAGAAATTAAAGAAAAACAGGGTTAAGGTTTAAAGATTTCTCATGCTTCCTAAGCTACTCCATAACAGAACCTTAGTTTAATAGGGTCTCATTTTCTCCACAACCCCGATTTCTCTTGGGATTGCCTTCATCCGCTACTGTCCAACTTGTCCTCTTATGTATTCCTCTGCAGTTTTCCAGTTGCTTCCCCAAATTGAGTTTTTCTTCTTCAATTAGTCACAGCCTGTAACGATAACAAAATGAGTACTAATGAAAAATACAAATAAAAAACTTACTCAAGATTTAGGGTTCCAGGGAGATCTTTTTAGATCTGGGTTTATGATTTCTCAAAGATCCTGAGATTTGGTTTGTTATGTCAACGGGTCACTTTGACTGAGGCTTCATCGTCGTTGAAGGGGTTGCGCCGGCCACCTACAAACAACAAGAAAACTAAGTCTGTAAGTGAAAAATCAATCAAAGAAAAGATAGAAATCAACTAACCAGAGAGATTAGGGTTTCAAAATTTAAGCAATTAAACTCTGATACCACTTGTTATGATCTATACAGCAATTAAATGCTCAAACATTAAAGATCTGGAAACCAAAACCACACGAATCACACGAGTTTTACGTGGTTCCACGCGGTAGCGACAAAAACTACCTAAAAGGTGTACTCCACGGAGGGAGGACTCGGAGACCCGGTTGCACTAAGAATGGAGTTTACAAGATCAAGCACAAAGACAAGAACCAAAGACAATAAGAATCTATCAAAAACCCCAACAGAGAAGAAAAAACTAGAAAACAAAAGAAAAGCTACAATGACTGCCCATTCTCTTCAAATTAGAGATAAAATCATATTTATAATTACGATTTTTATGAATCGGATCAGGTAGATAGTGTGGGTTTTACTAAATAGCCCTCAGTCCATCTCCTAAACCAACAAGAGCAGCGCAAACAAAACCTACATGTATAACATGGATCAATCATATAACATAATGTATATATAACATTATTACTTTATAACACATCACATAAAACACTGATGAATCGAATCTCACTCATCATTTGAAAACTACACGATATCTAAGAGCATAAAACTGTATGTTCATATACATGTTACCACTGAAAAAGGTGATAAAATAATTGCATTTAAAAGTGTTGTATAAAGAAGTACAACAGACAAGGAAAATAACACATTGCTGATAATAATTCACCGGCTATGATTTCGTCACTGTTTCAGTATCATTTGATTCATAAATCTAAAAAAAACTATTATTTCTGCGAACCATGGTTATAAAAATATAATCTTTTCAATCTTTTCTAGTATTTTTTAAAATATTTTTGTTATGGGTATTATCAATATGGAGAGCAGTGAACCGAAACTAATAATTTTTTTCTAACCGATTTCTATATGATAAATATTTATAAAATCAAATTGAAAATTTAAAGACATAGCATATGTATATTTATAAAGTTTTTATCACTAAAAAAACCTAAAACAAGAAAGAAACATACTATTAATTTAAATTTACCAATTACGTAGTGCAGGAATGAGAACTATTATATTCGTAAAGAATGATAGACAGCAACAACCACGACGAGAGTAGTAAACAAGCAAATAAATAGTTAGTAAGATAGAATAAAAAGATATTAATTAAAAAATAATTTAGTTAATACAGTAAATAGATGTTTGTTATCCAGGAGAGATTAATAAAATTTTAGAAAAATAAATAAATAAAAGAAGACACTCCATAATTGAATGAAGCCAAATGGTGGACAAGTACGATTAAAAAAAAAATAAAAAATGAATCATAAACAAAGTTTGAAAAGAATTCAGATTTAAAAAGAAATGTGAACCATTAAGATCTATTAATTGGTATTAAGATCTTATTAGAATTTAAAAAAAAAAAAAACAAAGAAACAAATGCACTTATTGAGCTCAAAGCTTAATCATTCAGCAATGAATCCGTAGTAAATTATGAATTTCTCCTTCAAATTATAGTTTCAGATTTTTAATTAAATCACTTTCTTAGAGCATCTCCAATGGTTCTCTAAAAAATAAATCCTAAAAAACTTATTTTGGGAGTTCCTAATTATTATTGGAACACAAAAAAACTCATGTACTCCAACCATTCCCAATAAATCACTTTCTAAATATCTTAAATTTTGCCACGTCATCTCACTGGGCCCACCTATTATCAATTCAATTAAATCACTCCAACACTTTCACTTTATATTGTCAATTAAAAAATAGGATAGGGAATGCCAAAAAGGGAGGTAAATATAGTGATAATTAAGGGAGTTTTTTGGTATGCCTAAATATTGGGAGTGAGATTGGAAACTGTTGGAATATGATTTTCTCTAATGGTATCCTAAATTAAAATTTAGGATTGTTTTTAGGAAACTATTTGAGATGCTCTTAGTATATTAAATATTAGTGTATCTAGACACAACATCCGCTATTAGGGGTGGGCATAATTTTTGGTTTTTAAGCAAATCGGATCAACCCAAACCAACCCGGACCAAATTAGTCTTTTTTTTTTCTTATTTAGGTCGGTCCGGTTTGAGTTAAAAAAATCCAATCATTTGATTTCGGTTCGGTTTCATTCTTAAAAAATCGAATCGACCCAAAAACCGGTTCTAATTTTAAAATATTTTTAAAAATACTAAATATAACAAAACCTTATTATAATTTAGTTTCAAACAAACACATAGCCGCAAAAAAAAAAAAAAAAAAAAAAGAGAAACATCATCTTCAGATATTGGAATACTCAACATATGGTAAGTGTTCATCCTGTATATTTTTTTCCGGTGAATGGTGATTTTTTGTGTTATATTACATAATATTGGCTTATAATTTTATTCTTTAGTCTTAAAGATTCTGCAAACATCTTTGTTGCAAAAGTCCATTGATTACTTATGAGTAATTGTATTAACCTGAGGTAACAAAGTTTGTTTTATTGAATTAATATCTATTGAGAAATGTAGCTGCTACGAATTTCTAAATATCATATATGTGACACAAAAGTTAAAGGTTATAATTTGTTCTCAGGCAACACGCTTATTAAAGATTACATGAACTTATTTTAATTCTTTAATTATATTACTACTAGTAGTACAATTGAAAAGTTAATTTGCATTACTAGATTTTAAGAGAATTATGCATTTATTTATATATATATATATATATATATATTTATATATAAATGTCACATGTTGATATCATAAATTTATAGGTCACATGTTGATATCTCAAATCTCGAGTAATTTCAAATCTCGACGAATTTCATATGGTAAAATACTATAACGTCTCAAACATTGTGTAACTTTTATTATTTCAGTAATTCCAATTTTATTTTTAATTGATTTTGATTCCAATTATGCGTCACACATAACTATTATAAAAATTAAAATGAAAGTTCAAATAAGACGATAAAATTAAAACATTCTTAATTGATTTGGTCAAAATCGAGTAAAACCAACGACCCGGACAGATGATGTCAAAAATCCTAATAATATAAAGTGATGCAATTGCTAACATTTTCTACACGCAAGTGCACGTGATCAAGTAGTAAAGTGAATTAAATTCAGGTTGTCAAACCCACAAGGACTAAAGCTAATCTAATATCAGTTCTATAAAATTCCCTATATCTAAGCGTAAAATTTATGAGAGCAACTATTATGAAAAATCAAATAAAACTAATTTCTTAAGGTAAGGATTCAATATAAAGTTTAAGTTCTAGGTCTACGAAATCACCTCACTAGTAACCCATCATGCTTAATATGTCAACAAACTTTTATTCCTATTCTCAAGGTTTTACTATTCCCAAGGTTTCTTCCAAACACACATGAGACTATTTACCTATCCTAATTCCATATTCCTATGTGAATAGTCTAAATAGATGCATTAAGAAATGCCTATCATAGAATATATGAATATTATGTTCCATTCCTAGCAACATAAACAAACACATTCTCTTGCCCTAATCTAATTCAATTAATCTCTTCCAAGCATTGATCAAATCACTAAATCATGCAATTGGTGATCAAGCAAAGCAAGCATTAAGCACAGGCAATAGAAAGAATAAAAACTGTCTCATTCATAAAAGTAATAATAAAATTAGGGTTACATGGTTCGGCTACTTCGTAGCCCTAGACTGGGAGTTTAGTTACACATGGCAATCATGTTTACTCTTCCTAACATAATCATTCCTAAAAAGTGAGAAAGAGTTCACCGATTTTTCGCTCTTGATCTCGCCTTCCGGATGTTGATCTTGAACTTCCGTGTTGCTTCTCGCAGTAATCTCTTGTTTTGAATCCGGCCAAAAGTCCTTTCAACATCTCAAAACTTCATACTTATAGACTTCTCTGAGAAATGACCAAAACGCCCTTGAACAGTAGGTGGAATTCGCCCTAGTCAGTCTCTGGCGATATAGGGTTTTTGTCGCCAAACAGCACCGCACCTTACACTTTGGAGTTGCTGAATATGCTCGCTGCAACAAGGCTGGCGACATAAGGTCCTTGTCGCCAGCAGCCGCAATGTTGAATTTCTCAGGTTGTTAATTCGTTTGTTGGCGACATAAAGGCCATGTCGCCAGACACTTCAGTGTAGTGCTTTCCTGCTTCTGTCTTCAATCGACCTCGTTTCTCAGAACTTCGGCTTTTCGACCATATAATCTTGATTATCGCTTTTTTACCTGTTCAACTTAATTACCTGAAATATCTTAACAAAATCATCAAAAAACCAGATAATACTCTGGATTCATCACAAAAGCTTAAGAATTAACAAGGAAAATTCATATAAGTCAGAGACTTATCACAACCCCCAACTTAAACCCTTGCTCTCCCTCGAGCATGCAATAAAGTACAAGCCGAAATTAATTAAGATAGGACAATCTTTAAATAGACAAATAAAAAAACATCCCAGTATTAAACCCAAAATAATCTAGCCACTTTCGTAGGACACACGATGGCGTTTAGCATATGCCACAAGCCTTTAAACCTCTAATTGGCCCTAGAGGAGGAGTTATAGTATCCTGAGGGTTTACCTTGTACGAAACCCACAAACATATTGCATCACAATAATTAAGGACCGGAGCATAACCAAATCATCAGATTTATAATTTTTGTATGAAAAGAACAATAGAATACAATCAGCACAAGCTTCAAACCTTATTCACCCTACTATGATATTTTTTTTATTCAGCTTTTCGGAAAGTCTAGCTCCCTATTCGAGCAAGCCTAGGAATCTAGTTTGCTTTGATTTACTCTTCTCAGATTTCATTCAAATATTTTCTCTCTGATCTTAAGGACTCTCAACAATACTAAGTAGTATGAATGTTGACATAATGTCGTAAACTACTTAGATTCAAATTTAGTGCAAGGAGACAAATAATAGTGAACTTTACCCTCGTGACCAATAGAATTGGCAAGATGTTGCATGGCACTTAGAGATCTCAAGGTGCTGGACTAGCTTGGCTCCATGTGAGTCAGTGGGTCTTTCAAGGTTTTGCGAGGTTAGGCTCGACTCTGAAAAAGACTGGATTATTGGAGGGATACAAAATTGAACTCGTGAATGGCTTCACCCCCAACTTGAAATTTTTTTCCTCTTCTGATTACAATAGCTTTCTCGTTCAAAATTTTTCATCATTTTTCTTTGAGCATCAAACATACTATGCAATTCTAATGTTTTTTTTTTTAAAAAAAGAATAAAAGAAAGTGCATAATTCTTCAATAATTTTCTAACCTTCCGGAAAATAATTCTCTAATCTTTCAGAAATTCCGGCTGCACACCATCTCTTCCTGTACCCCCAACTTATTTTCTTCTTGAGTGCCTTTCACTAGTTCCCAAGTAGGTAAGTATTTAGAACTCAAGTTTCGACTTCGAATTTCTCCGAATTTTGACCTCGAATTCTTGGCTTAGACTGGATAAGGACCAAGAAATAGCCTCAGAGTGTTTGGCTTCAACTTGGCTCAAGATTTCACTCGGATATGATTTTAGGATATGCTTTAGGCCTGGACTGTTTCCTGGCTCGCTCTTACTCACGATGCCGACATCATTCCGCACATTTTGCCTTGCTACCCAGCTTACCCAATCAATGCCCCATGCACTTGAGGAACACCTGCCAAAACCAACAACCCTATCGAGGGATTCTAATGCACAAAAATTAGTAGAAGAGTGTATGTGCAGTGAAGAATAAAATTAATTCTCTCAAAAATAAACATATCAAGGTTCAAAATCTCACTAGGGTATCTCCACTACATGTTCCCAATTGCCTACTCAAACAGATCATTAGAGTTCCTTAAACTGGTGCATAATTGGTTTCAGGCGAATAAAGAACGAAGCTATTCCAAATAATTGTCTATTTTTCAGCTCAACATACTCAATATAAAACCTGAAAAATAATTAAATATCCAAACTGCTCCGGTACCTGAATCAAGTAATACATAATGCTCAATATAATGCTGCTCTATATAACGTAATATCTCATCCCCAACTAAAACTGCACACTGTCCCTGATGTACCACAAAACACATAGAATGAGATAAATATAGAGAAAATACCAAATCCGAGAGCAAATAACATCCAACATCCAAAATACTAGTGCCAGCCAACCATAAGTAACCTACATAGTCAGAAAAAAAAACATGACAACAACACAAGATGAAAAGCATATATAAAAAAGATAGTCAACTGCATTCAATCTGTAAATCGAGCATTGATCTGTGCCTGCAACTCCTCAATCTTAGCTTCCAAGGCTGTTTGTCTCGACTTGAACTAAGCAATTTCTTCTTTGTCTTCCTTACGGCTCTTTGACATAGTTTCCATCATCGCAGCTTGAGAGCGAACCAATTCCTGCTGAGTAGCTATAGTTTGCTAAAGCAGAGTCTCTAAAGGTGTAAGAGCAGAAGTGTGAGGAGAACTGGTAGAACCTGGCTGGCTAGAGGATGCAGAGGAAGAACCGGACCCGCGAGATCTCTTTTCTTGACGAGCTCGCTCTCTCGCATTCAGAAGAGGAGGTATGGCTCTCTTACTTCGAACATAGTTGACAGTCTTGAAAGAGATCATGGAATGAGTGATCATGTGATTGTCGGCACCATCAACATCTAATCCTTCTTCCTTGTAGAGACCAGTGATAAGGGAAGGAAAAATGATAGACTGATGACCAAGTTTACCTTCTAGCTGCTGAGAAAGTTGGAGTCGAATCAAACGCCCCAAATTAATAGCATGGCCATTCTTCAAACAATATAACACACGGACCCGGTCAAGAGTCAGACCACGTCTGCCCACTGGAGTGATGGAATATGAGCAGAAAATGTTCCAGATTTGAGCTTCGTAGCAAAGATCCTCAGTCCCTGTGTGGCGGGCATTGGCTGTGTGGTCTGGACCACAGAGGTCCTGTAGCAGCATCCTCTCAGCCATTCTTTGAATTTCATCCGACCACCCAAATGTATAGTTGGGACACTCAGCCCGAGGAATCCCATAGTACTCATTAATAGCCCTCTCGGTGAAACTGGCTAAGACTCCTCTGACTCGCGCTACCCCAGTCCTACTAAGGCTCAAACCATCCGTATGAATGTAAAATTCCTTTACCACTGCAAGGTTGGATGGTGGTCGTGCAGCATCCAACTGTAACCAACCCCTCTAAGCAAGAACATATCTCCATCCCTATTGCTGTAGGAGGTCCTCATCAATGCCCTTTTCTTCAACAATTTGGGAGTTTTCAACAGCCCTCCTCCTGTCTTCAACCCATTTGCAATGCTGCTCCTCCATTCTTGCAGCCTCATCTCTTCTATTTTGATCAGCACGTTATTCGTCCGCAGCAGTGCGGCGAAAAAATCTAGAGTTTCGGCGGCTGCAAAAGAACAAAAGCAAGTTAGTGAATGGAAAGCACCTAAAGAGATGCCTACAAAAATTCAAAATCAATGGAAAGGCAATTGCAAAAGTGAAAATTGGAGTTTATGATGATAAGTAAAAGTTGCATGACACAAGCTCCAATAATCACTTCATAAATAAACCAATTATCCCAATGTGAAATAAAAATATCAAACCAATAGGAATAATTGTCAAAATAACTCATTCAACTACTCCGCATTGCACAAATGAGTCCTAGCAAACATTCTAGACTTAAATAAAATCAAAACACAATGTTGCTTCATTGGGGCATTTAATCGAACACATGGTGGGCACCCCTCAAATAAAGCAATTCACAGCAAAATGGAACCCACCAATTGATTCCAAGTGATGTCTAGTGCATTCCTACAGCAAACCAATAGGAAAGGGACCAATAATCTCATTGATACATTTCATCGAACATGTTATGAGTGTGATGCAAAATGAAAAATAAGCACAAAATTGGCATGATGGATGCACCCAACGGATATGAATGGTAGCACTAACATCCTATAGTGCGAAATTGAAGTATCTACCATCAAATTCCAACAAAATCTCACCTAAACCCTAACTTACCATTCATGAATTTGTGAAGAGATGAGAGGGGCAAAGGAGACATACCTCATTCTTGAAGAGAGTGGAAGAAGAAGAGAATGAAGGAGGGAAGAGGAAGCGGGTGGTCGGTCGCGGCAATGGTTAGTCGGAGGTGGATTGGCGGTTGGCAATGAGTATGTGTTTGTTTTCGACAGAGTGTTGTGTGTGTTGTGTGGTGAGGGTGTGTGTTGTGTGTGTGTTTGAGCGAGAGAGAGGAAGAAATTGACTTACCTGCGCGCACCTAGTTGCTTTCATTCTGATGGACGCTTGTTGTCGCTCGCTGGCGACAAGGCTGGCGTCAAGGCGTTTATGTCGCCAGCACTGATGAATATGCGCGTGAATTGACGTTCGTTGGCGACATAGCTGGTGACATAAGGGTTATGTCGCCAACATGGACCGAAACTGGGTCCTTTGAACCATCTGAGTCGTTCGCTAGCGAAAAGCATGGCGACATGAAGGCTTGTCGCCAGCCGCGTTCGAACCTGCACACCCTGCACCTTTTCTTTTTTTTTTAAAGACACCCAACAAAGAAAAATAATTGAAAAATAAAATATAAACATAAATAAAAATAAAAGAAACTCAAACTGAATGTGAAGAACCAAAATATTGGGTTGCCTCCCAACTAGCGCGTTGTTTAACGTCATGGGCTCGACCATATTGTGCTCTATTTCTCATCCAAGTACTGTACGGTAGCAACTGGAACATCCCTATCACCTCCGTAATAAAATTTCAGTCTCTGACCATTGACCGTGAATTTGTGACCATCATTCTCATCTTCCACTTCTATATCACCATTCTCATATACATGATGAACTCGAAAAGGTCCGGACCACCGAGACTTGAGTTTACCTAGAAATAATTTCAAACGAGAGTTATAAAGTAGAACTTGCTGACTTGGAGTAAACTCACGACGCATAATGGGTTGACCATGCCACTTATTTGTTCTTTCTTTATATAACCGAGAGTTCTCATAAGCTTCAAGTCTGAACGCATCCAGTTCTTCTAGTTGCAAGAGTCTTTTCTCTCCAGCTAGCTTGAGGTCAAAATTCAGGTATTGGATTGCCCAGAAAGCTTTATGTTCCAATTCCATAGGTAGATGACAATTCTTTCCATAGACTAATTGGAATGTAGACATCCCAATCGGTGTCTTGAAAGTTGTGCGATACGCCTAAAGAGCGTCATCTAACTTTGAACTCCAATCTTTACGTGCACGACTCACCGTCTTCTCAAGAATGCCCTTAAGCTCTCGATTGGAGATCTCTACTTGACCACTAGCTTGGGGATGATAAGGAGTGGTGATCTTATGTTTTACCCCATATTGTGCCAATAACCGATCAATGAGATGATTGCAAAAGTGTGTGCCCCCATCGCTAATTATTGCTTTTGGAGTCCCAAACCGCAATAAAATATGACTCTTGTGAAACTTTTGTACCACCTTCCCATCGTTTGTTGGGGTTGCAATAGCTTCAACCCACTTGGAGACATGATCAACAACGACCAAACTGTACTCATTCTTGTTGGATGGGGGAAAGGGTCCCATTAAGTCAATGCCCCAAATATCAAATAATTCTACCTCAAGAATACCTTTCTAAGGCATCTCCCACTTCTCGGAAATATTTCCTGTGCGTTTACAATGATCACATCTCTCGATGAATGCACGCATGTCCTTGAATATCGTAGGCCAATAGAAACCCAATTGAAGAATTTTCGCAGCTGCCCTATCTATAGAAAAGTGTCCCCTATATTCCGATGAATGACAGCAGTGTATAACCTGCTCAACTTCTTCACAAGGAACACATCTATGCAAAATATTGTCAACAAACCTACGAAAAAGAAAAGGTTCATCCCACACATACCTCAAAGATTCATGAAAGAATTTCTTCCTCTGATGTGGGGAGAGGTCATCTGGAACCACCTTCGAAACTATATAGTTGACATAATCCGCATACCATGGAGTCTGTGATGCTTGTAGGGCATAAAGCCGTTCATCTGGGAAGCTCTCATTGATGTCCACAGTAGTCTCTAGAGGAAGGTGCTCCAACCTAAACAAATGATCTGTAACTTGATTTTCAGTTCCTTTTCGATCTTAATTTCCAAATCAAATTTCTGCAGCAGTAAAAACCAACGAATTGGTCTAGGCTTACTATCTTTCTTTTCCACCAAATACCTAATAGTTGCATGGTCAGTAAAAATAATAACTTTAGACCCTATCAGATAAGATCTAAATTTATCAACTGCAAAGACCACAACTAATAGTTCCTTCTCAGTAGTGGTGTAGTTGCACTAAGTATCATTCAATGTACGAGTGGCATAATAGATGGTGTGGAATACACGATCACATCTTTGACCTAAAATAGCTCAAACTGCAAAATAACTTGCATCGCTCATTAGTTCAAAAGGAAGGTCCCAGTTGGGTGAAATAATCACCGGAGCAGAGACCAATTTATTTTTCAAAGCATTGAAAGCCTGCAAACAATTATCAATAAACTGAAAAGAATTTTCTTTCTCTAACAACATACTCAAAGGTTTAGAAATCTTGGAAAAATCACGAATAAATCGCCTATAAAATCCTGCGTGACCCAAGAAACTCCTAACAGCCTTAACAGAAGATGGGGGAGGAAGTTTTTCAATTTCCTCAATTTTTGCTCTATCCACTTCTAGACCTTTGGCAAACACCTTATGCCCTAATACTATCCCCTCTGTGACCATAAATTGTCACTTTTCCCAGTTTAAGACTAAATTAGTCTCCTCATATCGCTTTAATACAAAACCTAAATTTTCTAGACAATGATCAAAATATGTCCTAAAGGCTGAAAAATCATCCATAAATATTTTCATGTATTTTTCAATCATGTCAGAAAAATGGCCATCATACATCTCTGAAAAGTGGCACGGGCATTACATAAGCCAAAAGGCATTCTCCTATAAGCAAAAGTGCCATAAGGGCAAGTGAAAGTGGTCTTTTCCTGATCTTCTGGAGCTATGGCTATCTGATTATATCCTGAATACCCATCAAGAAAGCAATAAAAGGAATGACCCCTCAACGTATCCAGCATCTGATCAATAAAAGGTAATGGAAAGTGATCTTTCCTAGTGGCTTTATTTCGCTTCCTATAATCTATATAGACTCGCCAACCTGTAACTACTCTCTGAGGGATCAACTCATTTTTCTCATTAGCTACTACAGTCATACCTCCCTTTTTAGGCACACATTGGACAGGATTAACCCATGCCGAATCAGAAATAGGATAGATAATACTTGCATCCAGTAGCTTGAGAACCTCCTTTTTCACCACCTCTTGCATGTTAGGATTTAATCTACTCTATGCATCAATTGAGGGTTTGTGATCCCCCTCCATCAAAATCTTGTGCATACACAGAGAGGGGCTAATCCCCCTGATATCTGCAATTTTCCAACCTATTGCTTTCTTGTATTGCTTAAGAACCTCAAGCAATTTTTCTTCCTGCTCATGGGTTAGTTTGGTAGATATAATAACAGGTAAAGTGGAAGAATCACCCAAAAATGCGTACCTTAAATGCTCTGGGAGTTGTTTCAGCTCCAACACTGGTGGTTCTTCTATGGGTCGCTTGGGTTGATTTGAGGTTAAAGCCACCTCACATTACATTATCTCTTGGTAGGGACTTTGGTCTAACTCCAAAGCTACTGTAGCGGCTTCCTCACTTTCTTCTATCATATTAGTTAAAGCAGCTTCCAATACATCCATAAACAAGCAATCTTCTACAGTCAATTCCTGTGGATCTTCCTGGACCGTAAAAATCCTTATACACTCTGAGTCTTCTTGAAAACATTAAATTTTATCTCTTCATTTTCCACCCTCAATACCAGTAGGGGTGGGAATAGGCCAGGCGGCCTTTCAGAAGCCTACAGCCTAGCCTACATAAAGCCTTGCCTGGCTTAGCCTATTTAATAAATAGGCTAGATTTAAACTTTTTCAAAAACCTATTCAATTAAATAGGCTAGGCTCAGGCTATGGTAAAAGCCTTTATAACTTAACAGGCCGGCTCATATATGATTTATATATACATTTATTTATTAAATTTATTGACATGTTTATTTATAAATTTAAAACCCAATATTTTATTTATAAATATAAAGCCCAATAATATATTAATAGATGTAACTAGTTGTTTATAGGCTTTTAAACAGGCTTTCAGGCCTAACAAGCTTTTAATCAGATTAGGCCAGACCTCTAATACAAGCCTATCATAGGCTTGTAGGCCAGAGTATTAGAATACAGGCCAGGCCTATTTAACCAAAAGCCTAGCCTGACCTCGCCTATTCCCACCCCTAATCACCAGCTCACATTTTTGAACATCTATGATAGCTCTACCAGTGGCCAAAAATGGCCGTCCCAAGATAAGTAGTACCTCTAAATCAGCCTCCATGTCTAGAACAATAAAATCTGCGGGATAGATAAATTTTCCCACCTTAACCAAAATATCTTCTATGACACCCTTGGGCTTCTTCAGGGATCTATCAGCTAACTACAGTGTCACCGATGTAGGCTTGCAATTTCCTAGACCCAAATTTTGAAAGACTGAAAAGGGCGTCAAATTGATGCTGGCCCCTAAATCATAGAGAGCTTTTACTGAAAATTGATCTCCAATGGTGCATGGTATAACAAAGCTCCCAGGATCTTTTAATTTCTGGGGAAGGTTCCTCTGGAGTATGGCGCTAAACTCCCCTGTGAGGGCCACAGTCTCATAATCATCCAGCTTCATTTTCTTGGACAGAATGTCCTTCATGAATTTTACATAGCTGGGCATTTGCTCTAAAGCTTCAGCAAAATGAATATTTATCTCCAATTTCTTGAAGACATCTAGGAATCTCTTGAATTGCAGATCCAACTTCTTTTTCTTCAGCTGATTGGGGAAAGGAGATGGTGGTACTATGTCAACCAATTTACCCTTTTGAGGTGCCTTGACTTTTGGATCTTGAGTCTCTGTAGTGACCCCTAATTCAATCTCCGCATTGCTCCCCTCCTCTTTTTCATCAGGGGGTGTACCCCCTCTCTTTTCTGTGGGTTTTTCTTTTGGCTCTATCTCATTTAGAACTCTTCCATTTCTCAAGGTGAGCGCTTTCACAGACTCTTTCTAATCCTTGGGATTATTCTGGGTATTACAGGGTAAAGCCCCAGCTTGATGATCATGCATTGCTTGAGCCAATTGACCCATCTGAACCTATAAATTCCAGATAGAGCCTTGGTATTGTTATTCTCCACTTGTTGAGCTTGCATGAATTGAGTCTGAGTTTGCATCGGCTGTTGTTGTGACTTGACCAGTTAAGCAAGCAGGTCATCTATGGTAGTCTTCTTCTCTGCAGGAGCTTGAGATGCAAAACCTGGCGGTGTGTGCTGCTTTGCAAAAGTGCCTTGAGGTGCTTTCCCCATTGGTTGATGGACTTTGTTAGAATCTTGCTTCCACCTAAAATTTGGGTGACTTTTCCAACCTGGGTTATAAGCTGCGAATAAGGGTTATTAAAAGAAGATTTATTAGAGAAAAATTTACCCCTTCTGCAGAGCCCTCAATTTCTTGTTTGCAGCTGCAATTCTCCACATTGCATTCTTCAACTGCATTGACATCTGAGACGCTTAGTGAATCCACTTTCTTAGTCAGTGCCTCCAACTGAGCAGCTAATTTGTCATAGTGACTCACTTCATGAACTTTGGCTGCTCTCTTTTGTGGGTTGCGTTCTAATTCCCACTTAACACTCATTGCCATATCTTCAATTCTCTGGTACGCATCTTCATACGTCATATTGGCGAGTGATCCACCAGCAGCCGCATCCAACACCGAACGAGTAGTGATATGCAAACCTGAATAGAAAATTTGCATAATAATTTCATCAGCTAAACCATGGTGTGGACATTTTCTTATCAACTCCTTTATACGCTCCCAAGCCTCATAAAGTGTTTCTCTATCTCTCTGACGAAAAGTAGTGATCTCATGTCTGAGGCGTGCAGTTTTGGCTGGTGGAAAGTATTTGGCCAAAAATTGTTGCACTAACTGGTCCCAAGTGGTAACTAACCCGTTGGGGAGCGATTCTAGCTAACTCCATGCCTTGTCTTGCAAGATGAATGGGAACAGTCTCAAAAGTACAGCTTCTTCTGAAACTCTGTTTGTCTTGAAGGTTCCACGGATTGCAAGAAACTTCTTCAGATGTTGATTGGGTCTTCATTTGAGAGCCCATGGAATTGACATGAATGCTGGAGCAGGCTGATTGTGGTAGTCTTGATTTCAAAGGAATCCGCTTCCACTGGCAAAGGAATAATACTCTGATGAATGTCATTCAGAGATGGTACTATAAATTCCCTCAGGGTGAGGCACTGTTGAGCTTCCTCTCCTCCAGAACCCGAGAGATTTCATGTAGAAATCTCTCAGGTTCTGGAAGAGGATCGATGATGTCAACGTTCGAGCTCCGAGTTCTACGCATAAACGACAACTCTGCAAAAACAAAAACAAAACAATTTAAAAGCTTAAAGTATAGATATCTTAAGAATTAATACTAAGAAAATAACCGTAGTCCCCGGCAACGGCGCCAAAAACTTGATGTCAAAAATCCTAATAATATAAAGTGATGCAATTGCTAAGATTTTCTACACGCAAGTGCACGTGATCAAGTAGTAAAGTGAATTAAATTCAGGTTGTCGAACCCACAGGGACTAAAGCTAATCGAATATTAGTTCTATAAAATTCCCTATATCTAAGCGTAAAATTTATGAGAGCAATTATTATGAAAAATCAAACAAAACTAATTTCTTAAAGTAAGGATTCAATATAGAGTTTAAGTTCTAGGTTTACGAATTCACCTTACTAGTAACCCATCATGCCTAATATGTCAACAAGCTTTTATTCCTATTCTCAAGGTTTTACTATTCCCAAGGTTTCTTCCAAACACACATGAGACTATCTACCTATCCTAATTCCATATTCCTATGTGAATAGTCTAGATAGATGCATTAAGAAATGCCTATCATTGAAAATATGAATATTATGTTCCATTCCTAGCAACATAAACAAACACATTCTCTTGCCCTAATCTAATTTAATAAATCTCTTCCAATCATTAATCAAATCACTAAATCATGCAATTGATGATCAAGCAAAGCAAGCATTATGCACAGGCAATAGAAAGAATAAAAACTGTCTCATTCATAAAAGTAATAATAAAATTAGGGTTACATGGTTCGGCTACTTCGTAGCCCTAGACTGGGAGTTTAGTTACACATGGCAATCATGTTTACTCTTCCTAACATAATCATTCTTAAAAAGTGAGAAAGAGTTCACCGATTTTCCGCTCTTGATCTCGCCTTCCGGATGTTGATCTTGAACTTCCGTGTTGCTTCTCGCAGTAATCTCTTGTTGTGAATCCGGCCAAAAGTCCTTTCAACTTCTCAAAACTTCATACTTATAGACTTCTCTGAGAAATGACCAAAACGCCCTTGAACAGTAGATGGAATTCGCCCTAGTCGGTCTCTGGCGACATAGGGCTCTTGTCGCCAAACAGCACCGCACCTTGCACTTTGGAGTTGCTGAATACGCTCACTGCGACAAGGCTGGCGACATAAGGTCCTTGTCGCCAGCAGCCGCAATGTTGAATTTCTCAGGTTGTTAATTCGTTTGTTGGCGACATAAAGGCCATGTCGCCAGACACTTCAGTGTAGTGCTCTCCTGCTTCTGTCTTCGATCGACCTCGTTTCTCAGAACTTCGCCTTTTCGACCATATAATCTTGATTATCGCTCTTTTACCTGTTCAACTTAATCACCTGAAATATCTTAACAAAATCATCAAATAACCAAATAATACTCTGGATTCATCACAAAAGCTTAAGAATTAACACGGAAAATTCATATAAGTCAGAGACTTATCAGCAGATCCGGTAAAAATTGAATCAAATAGTTCTAGTCTTTATTTGGGTCGGTCCAGTCCTAAACATGACAAAATCGAGCCATTCGATTTTGGTTCGGTTTCACTTAAAACCGGACCAACCCGGATCGTGCCCATCTCTATCTGCTATATACAAATAGTATTATAATCAGAAATGAAAAATAAAATAAAAGATTAATAACTACATAATTAAATTAATAATTTTTTTAAATAAAATAAAATTCTTACAACATCATTCATAGTGCGAATAGGGAATGGTTTCAAGTGATGAAGTAAGTCTTTCTATTTAGTTCTTTTAAAAAGTGTCACTGTGACATTTGTTAAGCATTTATTTTATTGGTGGAAATTTTTTATATTATGAAAATAAGTATGGCATTTATTAAGCATTTATTTTATTGGTGGAAATCTTTTATATTATGAAAATAAGTACACGTAACAACAGTTCGCAAGAAAAAATAATAATTTGATTTGTTGGATGAATTAACATCAAACTTTAAAACCATCTTTAATGTGATCTCTCTCTGTCTCTTTATACTATTTTATTCATTTGTATAGAAGAGAGGGAAAATTCAAAGTAGGTGAATCTATTGTTTGAGAGACCCATTTCTCTAAAGTAAAGAGATAGAATTACTATCATGGAGATGAAATAATACGTGCAAAAGAGATTTGATATAACTCAAACTACTTTTATATAATTTATTATTTATATTTTATTATTTAATTTTTTTAATAAAATAAAATATTTAGAAGACACTTTTTAAAATAATTATTTATTAATTTTAATATCGTAATTTATTATTTAATAATTTTTTATTCACACGAACGTCTTTAGTATATAAATGCATTTAATATTCCATTTTATGTTTATTATATGAACTATCATTTTATTTTAGTTTTCTTAGAAGATATTATTACGAAACCACTTTAATAGAAATTGTATAGTTAAAAACCTACCATGGCCAAGTTAAATGTAAGAAACACTTTATGATAAAATTTGAATTACATAGCACGTCGGAAACAACTTTCAGAGAGTTTTCTTATGTGTTTGATGTCTGTGAAGTCAAAAGATTCGATTTGCTTGGATGTGAATAGTTGTTTTTGTCTAATAAATTATACAGAGATTTAAAAATATATATATATTATTATTGAAAGATCCTTTTTTGTTTTATTTTTAACTAAAAATTTTAAATTTGTATTTTTCTATACAAATTACTATTTATCCGTTAGTGATGAGGGTCCTTTTATAATTTTTATTTTTATTTTAAAATTTTAAAAAATAAAAAAAATAAATATTTTTTATTTTAAAAATTAAAAAATTAAAGAACTAAAAATTTAATTATTTTTTTTTCATCCAATTATCATGTAAAATTTTAAAAAAAGAAATAAAATTGGCGTGGTCATATCGTAAAAGCCCATCTCATAATTGGAGACCCAAAAACAATTTGTAATCAAAAGCACGATTAACTAACCAAATTATTCCATTAATCAGCGAGCTAACACTCCAATCAAACTTCATCACCGAACTGATTACTGTTTCGAACATTTGTCCCCATGGTCAAAACTTACATGCCCCACTCATATGACCAATTTGATTAATCAAAATGTGCTGATTAACACACATGCACCGTTATCATAAATTGGACTCAATTTTAGCACTACAAACACAACCATTTAAACTTTAACATTTATCGCCTACCTAAATCTTTTTCAAAAGGAATAATTTTGGAAAGGAATAAATTATACTTCCTCTGTTATTATTTACCCACTACATTTACTGTTGATACAATTCCAAAAAAAATTATTTTTTCCTTTTTGCCCTGGTTAGTGGAATAAAAATATTGGCTGAAGGTTAAAAAAAAACTCACCTAATAACCAAAATGTAAAGGAATGTAAAGGAGATAAAATGTTAAAGTTAAAATTTCAGCAACATTCAAAAGTGGCGCCAATATTACCCACTTAACTACATGTTATTCAAATTTACACAAGTAGATCATATTTATTGTTGACTTCAGTAATCAACAAAACAGATACAAAATCATAAACCTGCTAACTTGTGAACCAAACTTCCTACCAGCTTCAGACCTCCAGCCAGATTCAGTAAACTAAAAAGTTAAATAACAAGACTTCCTACATGTAAACAAGCAAAGCATGGAAATACCGCTCCCTGCCTAGTTGTAGAGAAACAGAGTATGAGGATACTGAGAGATGCTAGAAGCTTATTCTGTCTTTTTCTTTCTTCTCTCAAAGCTTATTCTGTCTTTTTTCTTTCTTTTACTCAAAGCTAAGGGTCTTCAATAGGCAGTATACAATGGAGTTTCAACTCTTTCATGGTGAT
Organism: Cardiospermum halicacabum; assembly: GCA_031304145.1. Lineage (NCBI taxonomy): Eukaryota > Viridiplantae > Streptophyta > Magnoliopsida > Sapindales > Sapindaceae > Cardiospermum > Cardiospermum halicacabum. The sequence goes on from CM062395.1 coordinate 8,342,938, forward strand.
GATGATTGTGACATTGAAGTGGATGAGCTCCTGCAAATACAATAACAAGATTTATCAGAATCCGAAGCAGAGGAGGTATATTATCTGTCATCTGATGATGAAGATGAAGTTGATGATGATTACATGAACAAATTTATTCAAAACTGTACTGAAAAGGAAGACAATGAAAATGAAAGCAATAACTCACATTTACCAGAGACTGAAATGTTGAATGATCAGAACAGAGGGAGTCAACGAAGAGAGATGTGTATTAATACAAGGAAACAATTAGCTCAAAGACTTTTAACCATTGCCAATCAAGACTTTGAACTACCTTGGGGCAGCATTAACAAGTTAGCTGCAGAGTTTAACAAACATAGAACAACCATAAGCAACTTTTGAAATAAACTACTTAAATGGCAACTACTAAATGGGGATGTGATCAATGTCAGGAGCAACAAACCTGGAAGAGTTGGCAGAAAAGAGAAGGTGTATGACGAAGAGTATATCAAGTCCATTCCGCAAGAACAGCGAACAACGATTAGAGCCTTTGCTGCTGCTTTACAAGTGAGTGAAGTGTTATTGTTAGAATGCTTAAAAAAGGTATAATAAGATCACACACAAATAGCATCAAGCCATCCATCACAACAATGCATAAAATCAAGAGAATGGAATGGATTATTTCCAAAATCATTCCACAGACTGTGAATCAATTACCAAGATTAGAGTTGCTAACAAATTTGGTACATATAGATGAGAAATGGTTTTGGTTAACGAAATTGATGCAAAGGTACTACCTCCTAGTTAACGAAGAAGAACCATTAAGGAGTACACAAAGTAAAAATTTTATCCCAAAAGTTATGTTCATAGCAGCTGTTGCAAGACCTCAGTTTGATGGTGAAGGCAACTGCATTTTTGATGAAAAAATTGGAATATGGCCATTCACAGAAGAACATATAGCAAAAAGGTCTACTAGCAATCGAGAAAATGGGACAGTTGAAGTTAGGGCATTACATTCGGTGACCAGAAACATAATCAGGGAGGTACTCATTAAGTTAATAATTCCAGCAATCAAAGAGAAATGGCAAACAAGGGACAACAAATGCATATGGATACAACAAGATAACGCAAGACCACATATAAGTCCATATGACAGGGAATTCATGGAAGCAGCCAATACAGATGGATATAGCATACATTTGATATGTCAACCAGCTCAAAGTCCGGACTTAAATGTGTTAGACTTGGGATTTTTCAATGCCATTCAATCAATTCAAGAAAAGAAATTTCCTAAAGACCTATCAGCTCTAATCAAGTCAGTGAAAGAGGCTTACAATGAGTATGATGTAAAGAAACTTCACTACAACTGGTTGCAACTTCAGTATGTAATGAAAGAGATTTTGAAAGTTAACGGGGGAAATGAATATAAGAACCCACATAAGGGAAAGGCTAAGTTGGAAAGAATTGGTGAGCTACCATATCAAGTAGAGGTGGAAGAATGTCTCCATAATGAAGCTGTTCAATATCTAAATGAAGTAAGTTTTCAGTTTAGGATGAGAGAAGTCGAACCTGATGAAGTCCCTGGTTATAAAGTGCTAATCTAATCTATAACAGGCACCACCTAATTGATCAGAAAGTGTGATAGCAGTTTTTTTTTTTAGTAACAGGATTAGTTTTTGTTAGTTTCTGTAAGTTTTTGTAAGTTTTTGTAAGTTTCTGTAAGTACAAATTGGCCTGCGATAGAAAGTATGGTAATTTCAATTGGAAATGAATGTTGAAATTATTTTGTATCAAAAAATGAAAAAAAATCTTTGAAAGTATCTAACAATTCATCTTTAACAGACTAAATAGGGACATGTTATTGCAAATGGTCTTATATTGCAATCTATTGAAACATAGTCAGAACATGCTATATTCATTGGCGTGTTTAAATTGTAAAAATCTATATATTCAGGCAAAATTTGATGTGAAAGTAAAACACAGGAAACGAAAAAATAGAATTAAACAAAGTAATATTAGTAGTAAAATGAACTATAACTTACCAGTGGCACTACACCATCTCTTGCTGGAGCTTCTCACTTGCAAATTAACTCAACTGTAACTGCTTTTGCAAACAAGCATGGAAGTCCCTTAGCTTTGCTACAAATTTAGTTGGTTCCCAGTACATGACTTGCGGATCTGTTACAATAATCACGAAGTTAAAAATTTACACTATTATGAACTCTTCAGTTTACTATATGGCCTTACATTAATACAATAATCAATAATCAAAAGCAATGTGATGTTAGTCACAGCAGACAATCAGATGGAATATTTTTTGAGTTGTATCGGTAATCATTAAGTACCTTAAATCTTCAACATAATAACTACATTTTTTTAATAACTACATTTTGAGTTGTATCAGGCAAGCAATGTGATGTTAACTACAAAGCAGTAAGATGAAAACCTAATTGAAAGCTGAGGGCAATTGAAAGAAAACAGTTAAAGTAGAACCAACACCAATCAAATAATAAGATGGAGTAACAGAACACAAAATCTGATCACAGCATAATCACACCGGTGAATAGAAGTAAAAACACCGATGATATAAAAAGCATCATCAAGTACCTTAAATCTTCAACATAATAACTAATAATCAATATTATTTGCAGAGAAGTAAAAACCTAATAGCACCTAGACCTTAAACTCCTTTCAAATCTATTGTGGCAATTCAGAATCCACAATCTTTCAAGTTTGGTGGACATAGACCAAACTTGAATATTATCTGCACAAATCTCCACAGAAAATGATCCATATATCACAGAACTAGAACATCTATGTAATGAATAACACAAACAAATAAGCAGAAGATGATGATAGGAACCAATATGTTATCAATTTATTTCTATCTATACTTCCTCTACAGCCATAACAGTTATCAAAGGTAAATTATCAAAAGTATTAGAAACCAAACCTTGAGAATCCTCTCAGAGAAATAACTAGTTGTGAGAGCTTGGAGTAAAACACCATTACTACAGAATAGAACAATATTTTTCCCCTATACGGAAGAGAACTGACCAAGTTATACTTTATATGACTTTTTGCTTGATTTTCTTTATCTACAATAAACAACCACTGACTAGATAGACTAAAGTAACTGTCATGGACAAGTATAGCTGAAGCCGTGCGACTCTAAAAGAAGTCATGAATTGCAGCAGAAATATGAGCAAAGGCAATGCAAAACCAAACATGTATGTTCACAGAAGTTTTTGAGTTTAAAGAAGCCTGCCGACCACAACGCCTCTGAGAATATAATTGCAGATCATTCTGAGTGCAAACACCAAGTAAGAAATGACCGCTTTCTAAAGCTAACCAATGTACAGAAACTATGGATTATCGAAGGTTAATGTGTCCTCCAACATGAAACTGCATAATCCTATAAGATAAACAGACTCACATATACAAAGTGTGCTACCAGCATTTGAATGATTAGCAGCAGAAACAGTTGCTATCTTCCGGCCACTATCAGTCAAACACACAGATGTAACAGGACGTAGATGTGAATTGAGCTTGCCTACTAGCTCCAATGGTAGGTGACGGGTTGATGGTCTAATGAGGTTACTTCTCCAGAGATTCAAACTTCCATTAGAGAAACCTGTAGCCATTAAAATGACCATGATCTGTGAAAGGTATCGTACAATCTTGTGACACGCTAATCCACCACCTTCACTTTGAGCAATATTAACTACAAAGCAATCAATACCTCCAATATGTCACAATAGAAGCATCCTATCCTCATTGACTAATGAAGGTGCCCCACCCAAGCTTGTATATTTAGTGCTTGAATCATGAGTTCTAACTTTTCCACATAGTTTCCACGATGGAATAAAGGTTGAAAGGGTTAGGATGCAGTTTGAAGTGGCAGAGAGTATCCATAATAATAGTAACCAGTTGGAATCCAATGAAATAGCAAGTTCAAATTTGGACACATAGGCGTGTATTGGAACTTGTAAGATTTTACTAGTGTGACCTTCCATTTCCAAAATCCTAGTAGCTGTACAAGACAAGAAATTTTCTGGCTGGGTTTTACTGACCACACTTTCTACATTGTCTGATTGATTATGCAGTAAAGACCATACCAAGGAATTACAATGCCATAAATGAACCAAAGAGCAGATAAAAGGAGGATAGTAACTTTGTTAAGAAGCAATTGCTATGCAAAACTTGAAAAACTGGTACTATGAAGATTCCCAAAACCTCCAAGGATCTGTATAATACAATAACCAAGAATGCTCAGGCAAAATACAGGAATAACAAGTAATGGACTAGACAAGAAAAGATATGGAATAATCAGAAACTTATTAAATGAAGAAAATCATATACTCTCTCCGAGTAACTCATAATTTCAATCTTCTTTAAACAGATACCAGCACAGCACCTAAAATACAACACTTTAATAAAAAACCATCATTTTGGTGGCTTTAAAACCCCATGTCACACATCTAAACTAAGAAACCGGTTCAAATTTAAATATGCAGTTTATACTTATAACAGACCTCAATTATAGTACTATTTAATCATAATTGAACTTATCTGTATTATAACAACATGGAAGTCTAAATAATGAAATATATGGAAATAAGTAAATACCATTCACTTATATATAATGGTTTTTATTACCAGCATGTTCAGGTTGCAGAGTCTTGTACACTATGTTGACTTTCAATAGTATAAAAGCTTGGTATCAGTATCTTTAACATCTCATCAAGCTGCTGGTCTCCCTGGTTCCGTTGCTGATAAATTACTTGTTGATCATTATTAATAGGTTGTGGATAGACTTGCACAAGCTATTTCTTGTCAGTATCATAGAAGCTTGGTACCAAAATCTGCAGCATCTCATCATCAAGCTGACCAAATTGAGTACCAATGGTAACTTCTTTAGGCTGTTGTTCAGAGTTCTGTTGTTGTTGCATAGAAACTTCCACAATTTGATGACTTTCAATACCATACAAACTTGGTACCGATATCTTTAACATGTCATCAGGCAAACGAAATTGCTCCTCAATATGTTCTTCACGTTGCCACTCACAGTGTTTTTGATGAAGTTTGTGGTAATGTTCTTCTTGTTGATCAAGTTGTTGGTATTGATGGTTATTATCATGTTGCTCTTGCTAGAGTTGCTCTTCTATGTCGAATGGTTCTGATTCTAGGTTTTGCCATTCAATCTTAACACCGCCACAATATTTGGTACGTCTCCCAATTCGACATCTTAGTGCCCCAAGTCTACCTCTCCTCCTTGGATTGCCCATCGGATCTGAGAAACTTTGATGGAAATCACAAATTTTCCAATCGACTGTGACAGAGACACTGAATCCACGCTCTCAATCTGACTCAGAAATTGAACTTTGAAGAAGCTTTGGTGAAAGAAAAGGAAAACAAAGATATTATCGTGATTAAGAGGGGTAGAAATTGAGAGGAAGGGTAAAGGAACAATGAATACAAAGTTAGGGTTCGTCAAGGGAGTAAAGTTGAAGATGAAATTCATCATATTCGTTTTTAGGTATGTGATAGAATTAGATTCACAAAATCACGTGTCTGAATAATAAAAGGGTATTTAAGTAAATTTATCATTTTATTTTACTAAAATTAGAAATTGTAGCAAGTAAAAAAATAATACCATAATTAGAAAGTGTAGTGGGTAAATAATTACAGAGGAAGTATATCATTATTCATGTAATATAACATGTTCGGTCCAACAACTAACCTGTTTGGTTTACAGCAAATCTATGAATCTTATAACCCATAACATCCATTGCAAGACCAGTTCATAACATCTATTCCAAGATTAGTTCATTCTTTTTATTTCAATTTTACATACATTAATTACTTTTTTATTATTAAATTTATATCATATTTTTAAGATCATTTTATCATTACATTTGTATAAGTTAATCAATACAAATTAATCAAAGGGTAATTTGCTCTTTTAAACTTTTTTATTAAAAAAAATTATATTTTTAGATCAACATTAAATTTTTTACAAAACTAAAATTTTTGAAATTTTTCTGCAAAAAATAGACCAAAATAACTATTTTACCATTCAATACCGAGAAAACACATATTCAGTAGCTTCCCGGTATGTAGTACCGGGAAGCGGGTAAAATTCAAGTAAGCTTCCCGGTGTGTAGTACCAGGAAGCGAATTTCAGCTTCCCGGTACTACACACCGGGAAGTTGGCTTGAATTTTGCCAGCTTCCTTGTGTGAATACACGGAAGCAAAAGCAAAATTTTGTTTCCCTGTATTACTCACCGGGAAGCTGATTGAAATTTGCTTGCTTCCAAGTAGTAATACCGGGAAGCTCATTTTCTGCAATTTTTTTTTTTAAAGTTTAGTTTTGCAATTTTTTTATAAAAAAGTTTAAAAGTGTAAAAAATTTAGGGCTGGTCTAAAACTTAAAAAAAAAAGTTGAAAAAGTCTAATTTTGCTTATTATCACTTAATCAATTAAATTAAATCAACATAAAAGAATAATGCGGAATTAGGATTTGGCTTAGGGCCGTTTGTTTTTACCGACTTAAGACTGAATGGATCTTAACACCGAAAATTATTGATTTAAGTCATTTGTTTTTTTCAAAAATTTATCTGAAATTAAGTGATTTCCATATTAATCGTTCAGATAAACTTTTTCGCCTCAATATGAATGGATTCGTTGTTCGGTGTATGTTTACATAAATGTCCTTTATTAATTTTTCTCGATAAGTGTATTATTCCCTGAACATGAATATTGAAATAGGAATTATTATTTTTTAATTATACATTTATGATTGTGAATTTAATAAAAATAATAAATGTTTACATGGTAAGTTTCAGAGAAAATAATTAATATTGTCATTATAAATTTTAATGCAAGCAAATAATATTGTCATTTTAAATTTAAAAAAAATAATAATAAATATTCTTATGTCATTGTAAATTTTAAAATGAAAGTAATAAATATTACCATTACAAATTTCAACGAAAATAATAAATATTTTTAGATTACTTTAGTGGATGGTTTGTTTATTTTATATATATATTCTATAGTGTTGTAAATTATTAATATTAATAACAATTCATTAATAAATTTAACAATTTATATTTGATAATTGATTATTATTATTATTGATATTTATTTTATTTAATTCAACATTTATTAAAATATTAATAATATTAACATTCATATGAATTATAATTATTTATTTTAAATATTATAAATTAAAAATTAAATAAAATCATTAAACTATCAAATATTAAAAAATAATAATAATAATTGATAAAAGGATAAAATTATAAATTAATAAACAAACACTTATTTTAGGTTGATTTAACAAAAAAGCAAATCAATGACAATATTTTAATTATTAGTTATATATCATAAATAATTATTAGAGAAATAAAAAATGTATGTCCAATAAATCATTTTTTTATATTTATTATATATTTTTACTTTTAAATTTTAAATTATAAAAAAATTGTAAGTATTTTATATTTAAAAAAAATTAAAAAGATACCATTATAATAGGAGATGTTATAAGGATAATATGGTTAAATTACAAGAAAATGAGTTATTTTAAGTTAATTAAAATATTTTTAAAAAAAAACATAAATCTTAATTGAATATAGCATATAAAATTATTATTAATTAAATATAACATATAAAATTATTATAAATACAATAAAATATGTTTAAGGGTAAAATAGTAAATTACAAAAAATTACTTATTTTAAAATACATAAAATATAAAAAAAAAAAAAAAAAAAAAACAAATCGTCCAACATCTTAATTGATTTAATTTTTTTAGTTAGTACTTAAATTAAGTATTATTAAGATTTAAGTGAAAAAACAAACCATCGGTCCTTAGATTATAGACTCCCCACCCTAGCTTGAACAATATTTTTAAGTTCTATTCAGTTCAACAATCAAACATTTCGCCAATGTACGACTAATAAATGTAATGACTAACAACTTCTCTCTGATAACTGACTTTTTCACGCGAGACGTATGACCAATATAGTACATCCCATATTCTCTCTATTTCAATTTCTCACATCTTTCACATATAATTATATATACACGTCATAATTAACAATCAATTTGTTTAATTAATCAATAAATATAAATATAGCAGAGGTTAAAATATGAACTAAAAATTTAATATTTAATAGGGAGTTTTTTTAAAATGAATTATAAAAAAATTAGTTTTAAAAATGGCCTATTTAAAAATGGTTGGAAAACTAATTCTTCCCAAATTTTGATTGCACTTTAAAGGTTGTGCGGACTTTTTTGCCCTTATAATATAAAAATAATTTATTAATTTAAATAAATAGTTGATAAAAAATAAAGAATTATGTTATACCCAATATACCCCTGATGAATCTTAACCCACTGATCCATTTCAACCTGTTCAAATTAAAAAACCGTTGTTGAACCGTTTGTATGTGTGTTCGATTGTGCTGATTTAGATGAATTGCTTCTCCTTCTTTTGACTTCATTGCTGCTTATTTCCGCCTACTACTGTCTTCCATTTCTCCTCCCTCATTTGTCGTTGTTGTAGAATGATGTCGTGAGCTGGGATTCGTTCTCGTCGTTGATTATTGAATTGCCCATCCCCAATTTTCATCGATTTGCATCTTCCACATCTCCTCCCTCCTGCGGCGTCGCATCAAAGAGTTGACCTGAGTTGTTGCTCTCTGTCCGAACTGACGAATTCATCTGTGGTGATTCGTTGTGTCGTTGTTAATTTGTCTATCCCCGATTTTCATTGATTTGTGTCTTCCGACTGTCCAAGCTATTTGGGTTAATGGAAGCCGGTAAAACTTTGCTCTCAGGCCTCAACCAAGGTGTAATTAGTTATTGATGTCATGGATTAGATGTTGTATCAATGTAGAAGCGCCCTTGATAAATTTCTAATTTAGGGATTGCAGTAGGGTTGTTTTCATCAACGGTGAAGGCATTGCTGATAATGTAAACAACTAATCAATTTGAATTATTTCTGTAACTGCTCAATCGATGTATTTTTTATAGTTGTAATTACGCTTTGTGTTTTGATCAGTTATAGTTTTAATATAACGTTAATGAATTGATATGTAGGATATTGAATATTTTAGTTCTGTCTTGTTTTTGTTGATGTAAACAATATTTGATAAACATTCAATTGATTTGAAGAACTTTTATTACTTATGAAGAAGAATAATAGAAACCATTGATCTGTATGATATTGATTGTTTCAGTTCTGTCTTATTTTTATTGATGTAAACAATATTTGATTAAAGTTCAATTTACTGGAAGAACTTGAATTACTTATGAAGTAGAGTAACAGAACCGTTAATAAACATTCATTTTATTTGATATAACATGAGTTGTAATGTATGTTCTAATTAGACAATCATGTCATTGCATTTCAGGTACATGGCATCCTTAGAACTTGAAATAATTGATATTGCAACATTGAACTTGAGATTTTTACTTTTGATATTGATATATAATAATTGGTCTTATTTTTGTTCTTATTTGTTGTTATGCAAATGTGATGAGAATTTTTCTAACACATAAAATAACACAAAGAAAACGGAAATCCTATCAAAGTCTAATTGTAGTTTTAAAGATATTGTCTCCACATGGATTGTTTTGCTTAGAAAGAAATGATACGATTGAGATCTAGATTGAGTTGTAAAAATAATAGATCAACTACAGAATTGAAAAGCTCATAAGATGTAATAAGAATTGTAGACATTTTTGACAATCATAACTATCATATGGAAGTTTTGCATTCTATTTTCAATTATCTAACGCATAATCAAATTGATGTACAAATCTTTGTTCCTAAAACAAAAATTTATTACAAAATTCAACTTAAAATTTTAGATTTACAACCTAGATCATCTTCAATGATCTATTAAAGATCTCTCGATTTAATTAACCAATCTCAGCTAAGAGGTTGCATATATCTCTATACTACAACTCAACTAACTGATAAAGCACAATCTGTAGAAAATTGGATCTATTGTATATCTCTAGTACAATGATCCTCTGTTCTTAGATTTGATACCTAATTGCCATCTCTAACTAAATCAAGCATCACAATGACAAGATTACTTAACTCTCATCCTCGTAATTCAATAGGTTCATGAAAACTAAGCAAATATGGCTATGAATGTACACAAATCATACAATCAAAAGTTGATATAGAAACAGATCTGAGTAAATTAATAGAGCTACTAGCTAAACACAATTATTATTCCATATACAATACAATTTATAAACATCTTCATCGTGCTCAAAAGACATAAATCTTACCAAGGAAGTTAGAAGTTGAACTCTGTCACTGTTTTCACTTCTTCACTTCAAGCTAAATCTCTGAGATCAAAGAGAAACATAGCACAAAAATTTCTACGAGAAACTTCTTACAACGAGATCTAAAATGAAAGAACGGAAGATTCTAGAAAATATCTTAAAAACGTCAAAAGGTTCTAATTGCCTTGACTGAGTTCTTATTTATAGAGTTTTCAGTGGCAATTTTGAAATTAAACTAAGAAAGAAACACAAATAGGTAAAGTACGAAATTCTCCATTTATATCGTCTGTTCCTTCACCTGAACTCAAACGACATTCTTCAATTCCGCTAACTTGTTCGCCAGAATTCAAGCTTTTTAGGCGAAATGTCTTTTACTTTTGTCTTCTATATCGCCAACCATATAGGCGTTAATACTTCTTCTCGCCTTCTATCTATTGCCTCATTAAGGATCTTTGGCAAGATAGGTAAATTATCACCATCTTTCACACTTCCTCTTTAGACGATGTTCAACATTTAACCTTGGTTTGTCGCCTGTGCTTAGGCGACATTTCTTTTTGCTGCCTGAGGATTTCTCCAAGTGTAGCGAAGTTATGTAGGTGATATATGTTTATGTTGCCTTCCTCACCTTTCCCTTAAGTTGATATTCACATATGTTACTTCTTATGTCGCCTTATGTCTCTGGGTGTACAAGGCGAGATGGCTAGGCGACATACTCTCTCCTTAAAATATTTCACCTTTATCTTGGACTTTGGATGAATTTCATTTGATCCCTGTTTTTCCTGATTTTTGCTCGTTTCTCCTTCTTTTCCTGATCTTTTCATATAAGTCCACGTCTCAATAAAATAGACTAAAATTATTCGAAATTTATTTAATATTTCAACTCTTAAACTCAATTTCCACTTATTCAAGTTCATAAAATACACCAAAATATAGGTAAATTCTAAACTTATCAAAATGATAGATGAACTAAATCCTAAATCTTACTTTTGATATTGATTTGATAATGTTCTTGTTTTACTGATTTCATTTTTTCTTATATGGGTTGCTTACTGATTTGATCTTAATTAAAATTTTTGATTATATTTTATTGAGTTGTTAATTGATTTGGTTTTAATTAATTATATTATTTGTTTTTTTAGTTTATTTGATTTGATTATGTTATATGAGTTATTTCCCATATTAGATTGATTTGATCTTAATTGATTGACTATTTCCTCTCTCTTTTTTTTTCAATTTAATTGATTTGATTATATTTTCTAATATGGACTGACTTTTTGCAGGTTTATAAAATTCAAGAAAGATCTTGATCAGTCTAGTTTTTGCGGGTTGCATCTTAGCTTATGGAAGATGATAACTTGAAATTTGCTTCTACCGGAAAGAAACATTAGTTTGATGATTTATAGTTTATTAGTTAGCGACTATAAGTGATATGTATTATATTAAAAAATTTGAGAAATATTTACTGCGTGTATTTCCAGACATATTTATTTGAAGAAAAAGAGAAAATATTGTGAATTATGGGTGTGTTTAGGGCTGCTTCGACGTTTAAAATAATTGATTATGTCCCAAATTAAAATATAATCTACTTATAAATTAAACAGTCATGTGTTTGGGAAACGAATTTTTTAATCATTAGATTTTGAAATAAGTGAGGTAAGTTGGTTTATTAGGATACAGATAAATATTTTTAAATTACTAAAATGGACATGTTACCACTTTTCTTTTCAATTTTATTTTATTTTTTTTATTATTTTTAAGTTCACTATTTTTTCTATATATATATATTTCTCAAGAGTATTTTTATTTTTGATTTATATATTACTATTTTTAGCTGTATATTTGAATAATTGAGATATTACTTATATTATTAATATGGAGAATTTTATTATTTATTTTAGGTATACAAACAAAAATATGCAAAAATTGTGGGCACAAAAATTAAGAAACAAATCTTAAAATGAACATCAATTTATGAAAATCAAGAAAATTATAATTATTTTTTTAATTAAAATTCCTTGTCAATCAAAATATATTATTTACTTTTTTTTCCAGTGAATTAAAACCTAAAAATACAAGTTTCTTGAAATAAGTGAAGTAATATTAAAAATATAGGTGATCTAGAAAATTAATTATTTAAAATGATAAGTAGCATCAAAATCAACAATTGCACAAATATTAAGAAACTAATTTACAAAAATAAAAAAAGCTATAACTACTTTTTATTTAGAAAATTAATATTTTTATTTTTAGAAATAATATAAAAAACATAAATAGTTATATTTAAAATATCTTTTTAAAAATTTTATGCCATAAAAAGTTTACTATACAAATTATAGGCCACTTTTGAAAAGTTTGCAAAACTAAAGTTTGATTTTCACTCTATAGGTCATTCACAGACTGTGATCATAATTCACAGATTATGAGCGTAATTCACAGAATCTGTGAATTGTAAAAATTTAGAGGTATTTTGGGAAACTTGGCCTATGAAGTGAAAACTAAACTTTTAAAAGCCTGTTTTTATATGTTTTTAAAACAGGCCTATAATTGTATTTTGAACTTTAAAAAGCCCATTAAGCAGGAAAGACCAGCTCTGTGTTTAATGTTTGTTGTATCTTGTAGGGGATGGTTTCGTTGCGAATTACTTAAAAAATTTTGGGGCCACCCCTAGTTGGTGTACAATCATTAATATTTCCAAATATAAGAGTAGATAGTTAATATAGTGAAGGAAGAACTTCTTCTACTCAAGATGGATGAACCATTGTAACCACTTTTTGCACTTGATTTTGGTAAAAAAAAAAAAAAAAAAAAAAAAAAAACCCTTTAAGGGTAGGTCAGTTGTCTTAGCGAGGTTGTAGCTGTTATAAGGGAGTTTGAAAAGAGCATATAGAAATTAAAAAGCTCTCAGTATATATTAAGACATTCCAAATTCGATCCTTGTGCAGATCAATTAGGCAGGAAAGACCGCCTTTTTATTTTATGTTTGTAGTAGCATGTAGAGAATGATTTCGTTGTAAATTTACTAAAAAAAACATAAGGGGTCACGACTAGTTGGTTCCCAAATGTAAGAGTAGATTGTTTAGAATATGAATAAACCACTTGGTACACTCAAGAAGGGTGAACCATTTATTTTTGTACCCGCTGTTTGCACTTGATTTGACACAAAACAACCCCTTTAGGATTTGGTTAGTGGTCTTAACCAAGTTGAAGTGGTTCTAAGGGAGTTTGAAAAGAGCTAATAGAAATTGAGAAGTTGTCAATAAATATGAAGCCATTTTAAAACCGGTCTTTGGGCAGATCCATTGGGCAAGAAATGCCGCCTTTTTATTTTATGTTTGTTGTAGCACGTAGAGAAAGGTTTAGTTGTAACATTACTAAAAAAAACATAAGGGGCCACGACTAGTTGGTTTACTATCATGGGTATTCCCAAATGTAAGAGTAGATTGTTAAGAATATGAATGAAACACTTGGTACACTCAAGATGGGTGAACCATTTACTTTTATAACCGTTTTTTGCACTTTATTTTGACACAAAACAACTCCTTTAGGGGTCGGTCATTGGTCTTAACCAAGTTGAAGTGGTTATAAGGGGGTTTCAAAAGAGCTCATCAAAATTGAGGAGTAATCAATAAATATGAAGACATTTCAAAACCAACCATTGGGCAGATCCATTCAGCAAGAAAGGTCAGCTTTGCGTTTGATGTTTGTTGTAGCATGCACGGGATGGTTTCATAGTGAAATTACTAAAAAAAAAAATTAGGGGCCAGCCCTAGTTGGTGTTCTATCATGAGTTTTTCCAAATGTAAGAGTAGATTGTTAACATGGTGAAGGAAGCACTTGGTCCACCCAAGATGGGTGAACCATTGTAATAGGTGTTTGCACTTGAATTAAACACAAAACAACCCCTTTAGGGATTGGTCAGTGGTCTTAGCCAAGTTGGAGTGGTTCTAAGGGAGTTTGAAAAGAGCTTATAGAAATTGAGAACTTGTCAATAATTATAAAGACATTTCAAAATCGATCCTTGGGCAGATCCATTCGGCAAGAAAGGTCAGTTTTGCATTTGATGTTTGTTGTAGCACATAGGGGATGGTTTCATAGTGAAATTACTAAAAAACTTAGGGGCCAACCCTAGTTGGTGTACTATCATAAGTTTTTCCAAATGTAAGAGTAGATTGTCAAGATGATGAAGTAAGCACTTGGTCCACCCAAGACGGGTGAACCATTGTAATCGGTGTTTGCACTTGAATTAGACACAAAAAAACCCCTTCAGGGGTTGCTCATTGGTCTTAGCCAATTTGAATCGTTTCTAATGGAGTTTGAAAAGAGCTCATAAAAATTGAGAAATTGTCACGAAATATGAAGACATTTGAAAACCGATTCTTGAGCAGATCTATTGGGCAGGAAAGGTCAGTTCTGTGTTTGATATTTGTTGTAGCACGCAAGGGATGGTTTCATTGTGAAATTACTAAAAATAATTAGGGGCCACCCTTAATTGGTGTACTATCATAAGTTTTACCAAATGTAAAAGTGGATTGTTTAGGTGGTAAAGAAAGCACTTGGTCCACTCAAGATGAGTTAACTATTTGCTTTTTTAATTGTTGTTTGCCCTTGTCGGTACAAAATAACCCTTTTAAGGGTTAGTCAGTGGTCTGAGCCAAATTGAATCTATTCTAAAGGAGTTTGAAAATAGACCACAGGATTTGAGAAGCTGTTAATAAATATGAAAACATTTCGATTACTGGGTGCATTTTAACATGTATAAAACTAACCGATACCATCAATTAGAGTTTGTAAATGGTAAGTCATGTTCTAATCTAATATACCTCCCAGAGGCCATTTTTATAACAAAAAATAGGGGATCTATTAATTGGGATTGCTAAACCCCATATAAAGTCGCATCTCGTTGTTAAAGGGATAGAAAAATTACAAAACAACAACATTATATCATCTACATCTTAGAGACAACACATTTTTTGCTATTGTCTATTTTGAAGCCATCTAACCAATAAAACTCACGTTCATACAGGCTCACCCATCATTGACGAGAAGATGTCAAAAATTATGACATCGTCTCAAAAATTTTATATGTTTATCAAAAGTCCCGTAATCTCAAATTTTGATTAATTTGAATTCAGGTCCTGTTCTAACCTAAAAAAAGTCACAAAATCAAATCAACTAAATAAAAAAAAAAGAAATTATGTAACTAATTAAAACTAAATCAATCTAACAAAGAAAATAAATAACTCATATAACGGAAACAAATCAAACAAACTCAAAAAGGAATAATTTAACTGATTAAAATCAAATCAAACTAACAACGGATGAAACAACTCACCCAAACAAGAACACTATCCTTACAGCAAATTAAACCACAACTAGACCATGATTCAAATTCCATATGAAACATATCAAAATAAACAACATGATCATATAATATTAACTAATGAAATTCTATATAAAACATATTTAAATACACCATGATTCTTACAACATAATAGTAATAACATGATCACATTCTATATAAAATATATCCACATACATCATGATTCTTACAACATAAAGCTCAACAAGTTACAAAAAAAAAAAAAAAACATAGCAAAACTTGATGCAATACAAAAATTAATGAAAACTAATGAAATCCATATAATTACTTTACTTCTTAACCAACAATGGTAATGGTTCTTCACTCTTTTGAATTCAAATCCCAAAATTCTAAAGTCAAAAGTTAAAATTATTAAAATCACAGTGCCCACCAAATTATAAAGCACAACAACCAGTTAAACCCTATTTTAGTATCCGAAAATTAGGATAAAGAAGACAGCAAAATTGATCTCCTAGTAGTAAAATAATCCCCAATAAAACTTTAGAGTTCATAAAAAAGGAACAAAAAATAGCCAATTAACACCGGAGAATTGAGAAGTGAATGAAGAGGAAGCAGGAAAAGAGTGAAGCAAGGCGAATGGGTAATGGAGGAGGTGGTCGGAGTTGCAATGACGAAGATGGAAGCGATGAAGGAGGAGGATGAGGTGAGGCAGAGATGGAGGCGAAGATGGATACGGTAGATGAAGGCGAAGGTGATTGCGACAGAGACGAAGGCGGAGGCGATTGCAGCGGAGGCGATTGGTGGAGATGGATGCGATGGAGATGGATGAGACGAGAAAGATGAACGATGGTCTTGGCAAAAATAAGTAACGATGATTTGAGGATGAGGAGAATGGATGATTGTATTTAGGGATTAATTGTTTTGTTCTGTTTTTATTTTTAAAATTATTTTAATGATTAATTATATTTAGGGATAAAAAAGTCATTTCATATTTAAATATAACATGAAAGATATTTGGGTGGCATTTTTGTTAATAATCTTTTTAAAATAAGGGTAAAAATGTCAGCATAACCTATAGAATGCAAACAAACTTTAGAAGGATTAATTTTTAAAAATTTTCAGAATGGGCCTATTTTCAAAACTCAAACTTTTGATGGCCCATTTCATGCAATTTTTCCCTATTTAATAACTAAACTTTACAATACATTTAATTGAAAATGAACATACCACTCCAAACATGTATCACCATGATCAGTAGCACTACATTACTGTCATCATTCAACTCTCTAGATTCACTATCAACACTTATGGCAACATTATTTATATTATGCATTGAGGGTACGTTTGACACACAGAATCAGATTAGATAGGTTTGAATTATTTTTAAGAAGTAGGATTGGATCAGATTATTATAGTCCTGTCTCTTGTTTGGAGCAGAACAGTATAGTACTACTTTTAATGTTGTGTGCTGTTTGGTATATGTATATGATAGAATTAAAAATAAGTTATATCATGTTTTGCAAATGTATAGGAAAGTAGTATTAAATTTACTTAAATAAAAATAATTTAAATTTTTTATATAATATATAATTTTTTAAATATTTAAAATTAAATATTATAATTTAATGAATGTTGTATTACATAATAATTTAATATTTGAATATATAAATGTAAGGTTTTATTTTACGTTTACATGAGTATTTACATGATGGGCTAGTATGTGTACAAACATGCATACTTGTTCCTCGACAGAAACCAAACCATCAGTCTTTAACCTTCTTGTGTTATGTACTAATTCACATAAAATTCCAAAAGTTCTCCTATCCATTGTCAACTCACTAACACAAGCAATGTCATTGTCGCTTATTATGCTACTAATATAGTCAAGTCGAGATGAATGTCTATCAAATGTACGATTATTCAGTAGGCGTATATGATAGCTTGACATATGATGAATGACTTCACCTATTGCAAATATAAATAATCTTTACATATGTAACAAGTGCATGATTAAGACTAAGATGAGATCTTCTTGATTCATGTTATCCATAACTATTTCATGAAAACAAAACAAACAAAATATGTATTATTAATATATATAAAACTCTATAAAATTACAAATATATTGATAAAACGCTTAAAAAATGATTTTTAAAAAAATAGAAAAAATAAATAGTAATTAATTTGAAACTTACTTGGTCAAGTTTTCTACCGAGGACCGGTCCAAATTTGAATCTACTTATCCTGTAAATAAATTATAAAATTTTAGATTTATAAAATATTTGCTAATAAACGGATAATCAATAACAGGAGAATGCACAAAGATGCAGAAGCATGCACAATCATTTAGCATGCACAGTCAATGTTCTACTTAAAGAACAAAAAAAATCTAATATTTCTGCACCATTTTTTCCCATTTACCATGCACAATCAATGTTCTACTTAACTCAAATGGTGATAATCTAATTAGCATTTTTTTCCCTGTGCCGTAGTACATTGATGAACCAAGGAATTTTTCATTTACATTGATAAAAGTACGCTAAGTAGCACATTGATGAACAAAGGAATTATAGTATTACATTGATAAACTCAAATGGTAATAAGAAATGTATGCTAAGTAGTACATGAAGCCAGTCAATGAGTAATAAAAAATATATGCTAGCATTTATTCCAGTAAGAACCAATATAAGTTAAAGAATTAAGAGTAAGGTGCTGGCTAATACTATACTGCTACTATCCTTCCAATCCTCTCCCTCTTCTCTATGAGGTTGAGCTTTTGACTAAAAACTTATATAAACCAAATGGCACACTGCATTCACGCAGAACTTCCCCTCTTCTTTAATACTTGCTTATACATTATTAAAAGCTAACAGAATGTATTACTTCCTGCCAACTCAGCCCCAATTCCCTTAAACTATCTTAATCATATGGATGAGTACATGTGCAAAACAATGTGAAAGTTAAATCTTCCCTTAGCTAAAATAAAAATCTTTAAGTGCATACAACATATTGGGTCCTAGTTTCAAAAATGTTCAGCAGGTAAAGGTTGTTTGCCAACTTTGATTATTTATTAAGATGACTTATTCAATAGCCAGCCAAAACAACATCCAGGACCTATGATTATCAATAACAGCAATTCTAATACCTGCCATAAAAATAAGCACAGGCAAGAAGAGTAGCTTTGTAAACATTGAATCAATATAGTTGAGTTCATTAATCTAAAGGTTATTTAATCTATTTTCCTGATAAATATATAATAGCAAGATGTACAATTCGTGAAGGAAAAGTTAATATCCAATCTAATTCAGATGAACAAAACAGAACACAATTACACTTACTCAATTAACAGAAATTGATGAAAATTCAAATAAAATACAATAAACAGAGTTGCAGAGTTAAGATGTAGTTATTACTCCTAATACCTAATTCAAATACCTCAGATAACACAACAACTAATTCAAATACCTCAACTATCACAACAGATGAGTAGTAAGAAATTGTATGAAATCAATACTTTGAAAATCTCTCATTCACATATACTATCAAGCACATACTGGACCATAAACAGATTTTCTAGTGATTCTCTTCATATGCCACAAAAATTGTCACAATGTCAGCAGATTCAAGTAGAAGATAAAAAGTAGAACTTTGTACCTTTTAAATGCTTCGAGGCTGAGGAAGGATGAAGTAAATTTGAAGAAGGGATTGAGCAGGTTCGTGAATCAAGCATGAAGGATGAAGAAGGATGAAGTGACGATAAATATGGGAGGAGCAACATCAGGTTTGTGAATCATGTGCAACGAATGAATGAGAGACTGAAAATAACGAAGAAAGAAAAACCATAGATCTAACCAAGTTTTTCCACAATCCTATTCTCTTCAATCCCGCAAAAAATTCTAGATTCAATAGCAGGCTCGGTAGTTCACATGAGCAAACAACACAATGCAACAGGGGCCCTTAATTGAAGACGGCCCAAAATCCAATTTTAAATGTATAAAATAAAATTAATAATAAGATAAAATCATGTAACAAATTCCTTTTTCTCATTATCTATTTATCTTTTTAATCTCTAACTCTCAATTTTAACTATTTACAACAAATTTTTATCACACATTTTGTTGAAAAATATTTTAACTATAACCAAAAAAGTTTGGTTGATTCAAATAAGTTTGGAAAATAGTGTTTTTTTTTTATGTTATTTATTAAGTATTTGTTATATAAATTTATTATATTTTGTATTAAAAAATATTTAGTTTTTAAAATTAGAGTCTAATTCGTAATAAGCACAGACTTGGACTATATTTAGTCAATCCAAGTTGGATAAATTTTAAGACGGCCTGTTCAAGAGTGAATGGTAGACAGGATAAAATTTTCTATCTGGACTTCCTAGTCCTGTCTTAAGTTTCCACCAAACAACAGACTTGGACTATGTTTAGTCAACCAATCCTTATCCGCCCTGCCAATCACGCCCTGATAGTTTTGTAAACTACGATGAGCGTGTCCAGCTTGATAACATCTTTGTATATCTACACCGCTTGCATGATGAGTAGGGATCAATACAGTCCGAGTCGGTCCAATTTTAAGTAAAATCAAATGAAAATTAAATTATTCGGTTTTATCCTATTTAAAATCAAATGAACCCAAATAGATGAATAAAACCATCGGGTTCAGTTTTTGTTCGTCGGTCCAGGTTGGTTCAGTTTTACTCAATTTGTGTTTTTTTTTCATCCTATTATTTTTAAATTCTAATTCGTTTTTTAAATTACTAAAATTCTAATTCGTTTTAACTAAATTCATAAAACATATATAAAACCAAATTTCATTAAAATTTAATTTAATTGTAAATGAATTCACAGTAATAATAACTATTTTGTTTGAAAGAAAATACAACTTATACCAACAACAAAAATTAACTGGAAAAAAAATCTTCATAATATATTATACCAAAAAACAATTGCAGATTCACGAAACTCATAAATGTTGCGAGAGATATTTTAAGAAAATCAGACATTGTACACATATAATTCATGAAAATTAAAGAATTCATATGTTTATTATGTTTGAAATTGTAATTATTATTGTATATTTGAAACCGGTTTTTTGGCCCGTCAATTTTCGAAGAATAAAACCGAACCGAGACAGAAAGAATCGATTTTTTATTTAATGAAATCAGGCCGATCCAAATAAACTCAAAAATCGACTAATTTGATCCGGGTCGTCCGACCCAGTAAACAAGCGAAAACCATGCCCACGTAGAATATTGAGCTTGCTTTTTCACAAATTTCATTTGATTGTTCAATAGAAGATGAATTTTGATTAGTGAAATTCCTAATTGAAGGTGAAACAACAATATGATGTATGTTCTCACTGTGCCATTTTTAATTACAATTTGAACATTTATTTCTTCTCTGTCCTTGATTGAGAAATTTGGGGAGACTATGTCTCCGTCTCATTTCAATGAGTTTTGGCCCACTCACCTCTAAGAAGAGGGTGAAATTCCCTCATTACATGAATAATTAACCCTTACTCTGGTCTGAAGGAGGTATGATAATCAAGTTACTAAGATTGTATCCTAACTAGAAATATGAGGGACAAGCTTATTTGATTGTGCATATACTCTTTGAAAATTTTATTTGTGGGAGTAATGGTTGCATAATAAGTAAGAAGATACGCCTAATAAATTTTAATAATATAAATATGAATTAATCTATATTATTTCGTAATAAGCAATATCTGGTTGTCATCAAAGCATGAACACATGATATGCCATTCAGATTCCATCTACAATAGCACAATTACAAGTAAATAATGTTATAGTAGCCTATCCTTCCTCTCGATGATATACAAAATATACATCTCTTACTTTGATGATTGAGATTCAACATCCAACATTATCAGTCTTCTTCTCGGCTACTTATACTAAACTATTAGTAAGATGCGAGTTTGTCCATCATTCCTAAAGTAAGTACTCTATGTTGATAGAACCATATTTGATAAAAACCACTTAAATACTTATGAGTAGAGGTTATTGGCAACATTTGATCATTATTTATTCCTTGGTTAAATGACTTTATATAATTACTAGTGATATGACAAAATCTACTCCGAAGGTAATATGGTCGTGCCCACCTCTCGCATCTTACATCCTTAACTAACAAATCATGAACCTTAGTATTCACCCTCCATATTTCAAGTAGATAACATATATAATCCTCTACTATATAAGAGTACATAGATTTCGAAAAACTTCCAAGATGTTTGGATTTCTCCATCCTTATTACGCAGAACAGAAGCGAAAAATAAAAATAAAAACTGATTATACTCGGTCACGAGTTTTGATAGACTAATTATACTCGGTCACGAGTTTTAGGTGACCAATTTTGTTTGGTCAGGATGATGAAAGTCCCTAATCCGAGGGAAGATAAACCCTAATACAAGGGAAATTCTATTTCAGAGAAATAAGATATTCTAAAGCTAAAAGATATTTAAGTGATGAAAGGAAGCCCCTTATATAGGTGTTACAACCTAGATCAAATAGAAATCCTTTTAATAAGGAAATTCCTAAATCAAATTGAAAATCCTTTTAAGAAGGAAATTCAATAATATTTTAAAACAACCTAAAAGGAAATAAATAAATCAAACAAGGGAAATAAATCTTAAATCCTAAAATAATTAAGTCTTCCTTCTAATATTGACCCAGTCCAAGTCTTCCATAAAATTTAAGGCTAACTGATCCGCATCATTCCCGTCCACTTGAAAAAAACTCGTCCTCTAGTTGTCATCAAAAGGATCTTTAGAGAAATTCTAGTTATTTCCACATCGTTTTCTTCCACATGTATATTGTCTTCAATAATAACAATTTAAAGATGTCGTGAAGACAAATAATCTTTAAAAAAATATTTTGGCAACATGAGCAAATCTCCTGACTTTTTGTAGAAAATAAGATGCACCATTTTAATAAACCTGTCAACTCTAACAAAAATAGAGTCAGATTCACATTGAGTGCATGGAAGGCTGATAACGAAATCCACATCTGCTACTGGCAATATAGAATCTACTTCTGCTTCTAGCAAAATTGAGTCTGCTTTTGCTTGAGTACATGGAAGGCCGATAATGAAATCTACATTTGTTACTGGCGAAATAGAATCTACTTTCGCTTTTAGCAAAATTGAGCATATTTTTGCTTTTACTTTCTCTTCAACTTGAGGCGAATCCTTTTGATTACACAATCACCATCAGATTTGATCGTTATCTCACTTGACACTTTTGATGTCATTGTAGATTTTCCTTCTAATTTAGAAGGTCTCACAGTTCCTGTAGACAAGATCCTAATCTTCTTTTTATTCCACTTGAAGTTGTACGAAATATTTTCTCTTTTGTATACAACATTCAGATCAAATAACCAAGGTTGCCACAATAAGACACCGTATGTATCAATATCCATAACATCACAAATAATATCTGAATAAGAATTACCCATCGAAATAGGTACTCTCCGGATTCAATTTACTTCAATCAACATACCTTCTTTATTCCAAAAAGCCTTGTATGGTGAAGGATGAGGCTCTGTTTGTAATTATAGGATCTCCACCAACTTTTCAGGAATTAGATTTTCATAACTGAAACTACTTAAATCATCCTACAAACAGCATCTCCAACTCGACAATACGCTCAAAAAATCTCCATCTCTGCTATTACATCTTGATTATCCCCCATGGATGAACACTGCTCTGATACCAACTGACGCAGAACAGAAGTGAAAAATAAAAATAAAGACTAATTATACTCGATCACGAGTTTTGATAGACTGATTATACTTGGACACGAGATTTAGGTGACCAATTTTGTTTGTCCGGGATGATGAAACTCTCTAATCCAAGGAAAGATAAACCCTAATCCAAGGGAAATTCTATTTTAGAGAAATAAGATATTCAAAAGTTGAAAGATATTTAATTGATGAAAAAACGCCCTTTATATAGGGGTTACAACCTAGATCAAATAGAAATTCTTTTAAGAAGGAAATTCCAAAATTAAATAGAAATCCTAAATCAAATAGAAATCTTTTTAAGAAGGAAATTCACTAATATTTTAAAACAACCTAAAAAGAAAATAAATAAATTAAATAAGGCAAATAAATCTTAAATCCTAAAATAATTAAGACTTCCTTCTAATCTTCACCCGGTCCAAGTCTTCCATAAAATTTAAGGTTAACTAATCCCATCGCCTTAACTCATATTTTCTTTCATATGGACATAACAAAATGCACATGGGATAGTGGGAAACACTACTTTCATGGCATGAAATATGTCTATATAATTATCAGACATAAGAACCAAATCATTTCGTTCTCGTTAAGCTTCTTGTAACCTACACAAAAAATGTTCCTAAGATTAATTGCTTTATTTGGGACCAAATCCAAATGCAAACTGAAAAATCTTTCCATTCACAGACCTCATGTATAGCTTAAAACTCTTAATTGATTGATTGAGTGCACAAAAAGAATATAAGAAATGTTCATCCATTATTTTATTCTCATTATTGTGCCACAATTTACGTGTTTCAACATTGAGAAATATGTGGGAAGATACATATATGAATCCTATAGAGTCCTATAAGCAAAGCATTTCATATGCTTCAACCAACTTCCGTGC
Organism: Cardiospermum halicacabum; assembly: GCA_031304145.1. NCBI lineage: Eukaryota > Viridiplantae > Streptophyta > Magnoliopsida > Sapindales > Sapindaceae > Cardiospermum > Cardiospermum halicacabum. The sequence goes on from CM062395.1 coordinate 8,367,200, forward strand.
TTTAGTATACTTAATCTCAACACCATAATTATGTAGCATGTCTTGAATTACATCATTTGGAGTATGTTTAGTACACATCTATCATGCGAGTCTTGAATATGTTTTTCATTTGTTTATGTATTATGAGCTAGTTAATAACTCACGTGCCCTCCATGTTGGTGGTTCTTGTACTTATTTCCTTTCTATTGGTGTTTTTCCGCTTATGTCCTACTTGTTAGTGCTTATGGCATGTAATAAGAAAGAACAATTACTTATTTGCTTACAAGTTACTTTAAATTAGATGCATATGAATATTTAACAACACAGTTAAACTTTTTCTATAGTGCATATAAATCCATAACTCTCACCAGATCGCCTTTGTTGAAGAAAAGTGCATGTAGTTTTATAATAGCATACAGAGAATCTCTATCATTAATATGATTAATCGGTATAATATCATTAAGCTAATCAATATTTACAAACTAACTACATCGAACTGGTATAACATGTACTTATGATAACAAGCCTATATTCAAATCTTTTTCAACATGAGTATTAAACCTTGAAAAATCGTACTCATTCAAATTATTTTCTTCATTATCATAATTCACATAATCGTAACCATTGTTCATCCCTAGATAATAAGACTTGTCTAACATTCATTTAAGGTTGTGCACAACTTTTTTTTCTACTATTTCAATATTTATATACATCATTATTGCATGTTCCTCATTATAATTTCCTAGTTGTATTTATCTATAATATCTACAAGCTTGATACTAGAATAATGAACCATAAAAAGATTCTTCGGTAATACTAAGGTGTTAAGTCTCAAACTTCGGTTATCATGTCGATCATAATCATTAGAGCTCAGTGCTGTGGGTGTCTTAGAGACTACTAGCCACTTTATTCTGACAGGAACCATATAGAATAGGAAATCATTACTTACCTTATCTTTCCTTTAAATTCATTACTAAAGCTCAGATTTAACTTGAGCATTAGAATGCCTACGAGAGACACCACATCGGTGTCCCCAAGGTCTTATTAGATGTTCCAAGTTTATTTTTACAGAATCCCTTTACATCAGGAATCAGTCCCTTATTGTCCTGTTAAATCTTGTTCCATCATGCTTGATCTAGCTGTAGTGTCCGAACCACTGTCATTCCCTATTAATTAATTTAATCTAATTAATTATAACTAACTCATGTTTTATCTATATGTGAGTAAATTGTTTTAACCGCCTCCATGATGTGAGTAAATCGTTTCAGTTACCTAGGATGTTCAGTACATATGAAAGAACAAAAAAGACAAAAAAAAGACCAGATGAGATGAAGAGCGTTTCAATCGTAGAGTATTTTTATCTTACCACCCATTTTTAAAAATAATTCGAAAATACCCCCACTTTTAAAAATAATTCGAAACAGTCTCATTTTCATATAAAAAGTGGTTTAGGGTAATGGTTTTGTGGTTTTACTCTATTTCTACATTGTTTTCATGAGTTGCATTAAATATTTACCTTTATACCGTCATTTATTAACCACTTATTAAATTATAATATTTTTAATAAAAATAATTTTTTAAATAAAATTATTTCAACTTTAAAAGTTAAAAGTTAATAAAAATAAAAATATTTACTCTATTTCTACATTGTTTTCATTAGTTGCATTAAATATCCTTTTAATAATGACGTTATAAAAGTAAATATTTAATGCAATTAATGAAACCAAGGTAAAAATAGAGTAAAACCACAAAACCATTACCCAAAATCACTTTTTACATGAAAATGGGGTTGTTCCGAATTATTTTTAAAAGTTGAGGGATTTTCAAATTATTTTTAAAAACGGGTGGAAAAACAAAAATACCCTTTAATCGTATGCTCATTGTTCTTCCTCACCAACAAAAAGGTATATATATTGTTGTCCATACATTTTTCAATCATATTTCAATTTGTTTAGAGCATGAGAATAATTTTTAAGGTGAATTGGAATGATATATAAGGATATTAGTATAATATGAAAATTAGTGAAAGATTTAGTTAATGAGATAAAAATTTCAAGTTAAAGAAAGAAGACAACTAAATCTATTCGCTATTGGACTGATATAGTCTGGTATTGGTCTATAGAGGTCTGCTACTTGTCCTTAATAGTTCTAGCAGTGGTTAGAATAGATGTTATATAATTCTAATTAGGTCTAATATCTGACCATGTACAAAAGTGGTCTACTATCTGACTAAGTAAAGCTTCTTTGAGTCCATTTCTAGAATATGTTTATCATTGCATTGTAAAGGCTTATCATACGACCAAGTATGTTTATCATTTGATTGCAAAGGTCTTTTATTGGAGAAAACATGTCTATTTTAAAATAAATTAGTGTATGAATTTGAATTATAATCAATATTAATTGATTTCACTTTAATTTATTTTCAATTATGCCGAATTTCAATACCATAATTCCTTTTGGTGAAAATTGGGATAGATAGAATTATGTGAGAGGAAAGAAAAGAGCATTTTCTTTTCCATTATAATCTTCTTTATGAATAAGTTTCAATAATACATGAAATGGTACCTTTGATGAAGTTCATGTTTTAATTTATAGAAAACTGAGGTACCTGTTAGTCGGTCACACCGAAACCATTGTCCTTAGAATCCGGGATCCTCTTAGCTGAATATCTACCAATTGAGAGGCTATGGGTCATCCATGATCCATTCAAGAATCTAGAAAATTGGCCTTAAGGGCCGAGTAGATGATACTGGCCTGGACCTAGGCCTTAGGCCTACTTTTTTCTGGTATTATGCTTTAATTTCAAACTGGACTTAGAATTTCAAACCATTACAGATTCCCTTATTCATCCGTATGGATTTCTTTTAAGTAGATAAGTGTAGCTGGTAGCTTATGCAATTGAGTTCTACTAGGTCACGTCGTCATCATGACCGCCGAACTCATGTCTTTTCATCTATCAAACATGCCACATCAGAAAAAATCTCCACTGAAAGAGTTACACGTGTAGAAGCTTTTTCAGGAAACTTCACCCTTTTACATACCCACGCCTATAAATAGGTTCTGAGACTCTCTATTATTCTATTTTGCACTCTTTTTACTTATTTCTCTAAAAATTGAAACCATATTTAATTTAAGAGGTTCCTTTTTTTGCTTTTCAACACACTAGACCACTTCGCCTTTGTCGATTTTAAGGTAAAGATTTTAACTTTCATTTCCAAAAATGTTGTTGTGTGTTGTTTATGTTGTTGATGCTATTGTTTGTTTTTTTTTTTTTGGTTTTGTCTGTTAAGATGAACAGATGAATGAGACTGTGGTGGTCAAATTGAGTGAAATTCCTGGTGATTTGAGATTTTGAGTGACAATTTCGGTCATTTCGAGCCTTTTCAGGCAATGTTTGGACCAAAATAAATTTTTTCGTTATCAAAACATGTTTTCCAGTTAACCAGAGGATATTTTGACTAATTTTTAGACTTTCTAACAATATGAGTCAATGGAGACGATTGTGTCAGACATGCAAAGAATTATGGGAGCAGATCCGTCCAAAAATGACAGCTCCCCATCTACATTAGGATCCGAAGGAGGGTCTAATAGTCTTGATCCTAGTCTAAGGGTGATTGAAATACTGGGCTGAATTTAGGAGAAATGAGACAAAGAAAAAAGTAGTTGCGTTAGAATAATTATACAGCTGGTAGATGACATTATCGGCCGAGAAGTAGTATTTTCATCATTCTTGTGTACATAATGGATTTAAGTGAGGGATTGCCCTTCCAATATTCGTCTGGACCATCTGGGCGCCATAAGGGGGCTTATGGTGTTCCGGATGATGTTTTGATTTGAGCCCCCAAAAGGTGACGAAAGAGCTGATTAGGTCATTGACGTTCAAACCCCAATGTACGCGCTCGTGCTCAGCATGGGGCTAAATTTTATTATCAGAGAAATGCTTCAAAAGTTATGTAAGAGATTACGAATATCTCCTAGTTAGGTCAATCTGAGCATCATGAGGATACTGTATTCATTTAATGTAATGGCCAAAGAAAAATGAATAATATATGATGTCGCTGATATGTATACAACATATTTCGTTCAGAAGATTGCCAGTTACCTGGGTTAGGTGAATTTATAGTGAGGCTCCAATAAGACAAGTGTATTTCTTAACCCTTCCACTTGCGAGAAGGCTTGGAATGAGTGATATTTCTTTATGTTTGGGCACTGGCATAAGGAGGAAAGCGGAGACATTTTGTTTAGGTGGACTCCCGAGCCATGTGAGAGGGCAACCAATGACTCGAAATGTGTATGTTCATAAATTTTCCTGTTTGTTCTATATGCTAACTCGAAAAGAAAAAACGTTTCTCTTACCCTAGAATATGGGAAGCATAATTGTCTGTGAAGATTGGATAACAAGGTTTTGGTCAAGAGGATTTTGAGGCTCAATCCAAAAATCAGAGATCTCCTATTCATAGTTCATTTTCTTCTAGATCCTTCAAAGCAATGTTAGGATTTGAGAATGGATGGCCCTAACTCCCGTAATAAGGGCAAGAAGTTCTCAAAGGGGGCTGATGCCCTAAAATTTTTTATGGGTCAGTGCTCCAATTAGGGAGTGGTGATTGAAGGATCTTCTTATCTAATAAAAAAAGGAGAACGAAGATGAAAGAAATAAAGGGAAAGCTTCCGCCTTGGATTCAGGGAAGAAGCCGACAAAGGGAAAAGGGCATGTAACTGATCATGTTCGAGAGGAGGTTTATTCTACCCCTCCTCCTTAGAAGAAGGCTCGGGCTACTTCCCTTGAGGTTAATTTGCTTGAGGGTGGCTTTGTGGAGGGCTCTCGAACTATCATTGTACTGACTAACACATCTCTTTAAAAGTGGTCAAAGACGACCTTATAGGTTTTGAATGAGGTGCTCCTAAAGGAGGGCAAAAAATATTTGTTCAAGATGCGTCTCAAACTTTTTGAAGAGTTGGCTTTGGTGAGCCACAAGGTAATATTCCAAGTCTACATTTATTAATATATATTTTTTTGTGTTTATCAATATCCTTATAAGTCCGGGTTTTGACCGAGAGTTGGAACGCCACTAGAATGCTATCGGTCGAGTGCGTGGTGAGACAGATTCCACTCGGAAGAAGAAGGAAAATTTTAAGTCCCAGCTGGTGGCAGCGACTTTTGAATTGAGAAAGATAGAGATTATTGCTCGGGATAATGAGTAGAAGCTTTCCTTTGAGCGGGAGAAGGGCAAAAGGCTGAAGATGAGATCTCTGTTTTGAAGGAGACCGTGGAATATCGGACCTTTTGGCCGAGATGAAGAAGCTCCTAGAGGTGGCTGGGGAGCAGACTAAGCTCTTCACGTAGGGTTTGCTTGAAGTTTTTGGCTAACGCGTTGTTTAAATAGGAGACCGAGTGGCTCAAAATTGAGGCTTAAGCTTGCCAACTTATTTTCTTGAATTGCTTGTCATGGAAGCTCTTGCAGGATCTTCTTTTAACTTAATTTGCCGAGTGGCTATTGCTAGAGATTCCTTTAATATCTGAGGCTAACATTCCATAAGCTGCTCATATAGACGAGAGAACAGGGGTAACTCCTTGCAAAATGTAGTTGTTGTAGTTAGATCCATAACGTCAGTAATCTTGATGTACTCGTTGATGAAGTGAGAGACGTAATCCTAGAGGCTTTCACTCTCTTTTTTTGCCACGTAAAATAGATGGTTTGTGGATAGCGTGAAGGCATGCGGCTGAAAAGCTTAATAGTAAATCGTCAAAAGCGAGTTTATTTAGTTGTTTGGGAGATTAAGGAACTATGTTAGGAATAAGCCGCCCTAACTACCACAAAATATGTTGCATGTGATAGCTTCACCAGTCTTGCTCAAAAGATTGAACAGAGACATTTTCTTATGATATTCTACTATGTGCTCTACCGGATCCGAATCCCCTATGAACTTATTGAAAGTCGGAGGGATGCTCCTTTTCAACATTTCTACCATTGCGATCCTATCCACAAATGGTAAGAGGATTTGGGAGTCTAAAGTAGAGTGTTCAAAGGGTGTTGGGATGCTAGGAATTGTCTTAATGACAACCTTGAAGTTTTCGGCTTCCTTAGCCATCCCCCGCTTGCTTTCCTGAATCTCGGACAAGAGGAGCCTATTGGTCTTGGCAATAACCTCATAAATAGTGTTTCCCTAGGAAGGACCACCGTTGGCGGACATGTTATTCACGCGTTGGGTGAGCTTTTGGTTTGCTGCCCAAGTTCAAGCATTTTGTTTCTCAAGTTGACGCATGCGCTACATCATTGCTTGCAATTACTATTTCATTGACAATTCGTTAGCCATGTAAAAGATTGTTCAAGTTCTAGAGATAAAGGAGAGAAAGATTTGGTTTTACATTAAACTTATTGTCGATCCCACGATGGACACCAAACTATAGTGGTTCGGACCCTACAGTCAGATTCGGCCTGATGTAACCAGGTCAGTAGGATGATAGAAGACCAATTTCTAATGCAAATTGATACTATAAAAACAAACACGAAACATTTGAGAGGATATTGGGGACACCGGTAGGGTGCCTTTCATACACACTCTGACGCTCAAGTCAAATCTAAGCTTTAGTAATGAATTTAAAGGAAAAGATAAGGTAAGTAATGACTTCATATTCTATTTGATTTCTCTCAGAATAAAGTGGCTAGTAGGCTGTAAGACACTCGGGGCATTGAGTTCTGACGATTATGATAAATAGGATAATTGAAGTTGGAGACTTAACACTTAAGTGTAATTGGAGAAGTTAACATGGCTAGAGATGATTTTGGTAGCATTTTGGTATTCAAAAAGTGTGTCCCTTTGATGAAGTTCATGTTCTTATTTATAGAAAATTGAGGTACTTGTTGGCCGGTCATTCCGAGATCCTTAGGAAGGATCTCCCTAGAATTCGACATCTGTTCCGCTGCATATTTGCTAATTGAGAGACTACGGGTTGAATATTGGCCTCAAAGACCAAGCGAATGATTCAAACCAAAATCTTAAATTTAGACATGTTGGTTGTTTTGGGCTCGAGCTTTTATTTATTATTGAACTCAAAATTTCAACCGCTATATAAATAAATATGTTATTTCTATTTTTATTTAGAAAATAATATAGATAATTTTTTTTTTATAAATTTATTATTTTCAGAAAGTTTGAAAAGTTGAATACAAATAAATAAAATTATAAATATGAAATGCACCCAGTTTTAATGTAATTCTAATGAAATAACAAACCATTTAAAAGTGATAAAACCATGGCCTAAAACCTGTTAATAAAACCATTGCCAATATACTATTATAATCAACTATCTTTATTCATATGATTAAAAATTAAAAAAAAAAAAAACATTCTAAAATCGCGGTGGCTAATATAGTTTTTTATTCTTTTCTCTTCTTTTATTTTATTTTATTTTATTTTATTATTATATATCAAAAATATTATAAATAAAAAAATTATTGAAAATAATTAATTTTTAAAAATAAATGGCCGTAAAAATATATATTTATATATAATAAATAAAAATAAATTTTATATTGAAAATTTTAAAAATTTTAAATACATTTCTAATTATTTTTAAAAAATAAAAATTATATATAAAATAAATAAATAATAAATAGCATTAATGAATGATTTAAAAAAATGAATATTTCTTTATTAAATCAATGTATATAATACTTTTCTTAAAGTAGAGTGTATAGAGAGATTTGATTTTCAATTTTGTTTTTAAATCACTAAATTGAAATTTTTACATTAAATATTTTCTTTAAACAAGCTTGTTGGATGAAAGCTGATTATCAAATAAATTTTAATGAAAAAAGAAAAAGAAAAAGAGCAACTCATTGGTAATTTCCAGGTGAATAAACTCTTAAGCCAATTGTCAAATACCGCCTCCACCGTATGAGGTTTAACGGTCTGTGGCAAATAATTCTGGGCTGTAGTTTGCAAGCTGTTGAATATATTTTTTTTTGAATGGATGGTAAAATAGTTATTTTGATTTTTTTTAAAAAAGTTTTTCAAAAAATCTAGTTTTGTAAAAGTTTAGTTTTGTAAAATTTTTAATGTTAGTTTAAAATTATAATTTTTTTAATAAAAAAAATCCAAAAATATAAATCATTCAAATTATAACTAATTCAAATATAAATATAATCAAATAAATTGAAAAAATAAAATTAATTTTTTATTTTTAATTTTTTCTACTAATTCAATACTATAATATCGTGTCATACTGAACTGAAATATTACAATAGCTCTCAAATCAAATGTTTAATTTTGGATACTCAAAATTACTTTATCCAATATTCAACATTCCAAAAAGACCGTATGAGGGACATTCAAAATGGAGATCTGTGCATATTGATCATGGTTTTTCACAGTCTCGTAATTATAACGATGGCGTAAAACACGTGTCAATGAAATGGTTGCCTATATACTATTATAATAAACTATTTTTATTTATTTGTATTATTAAAAACCAAGAAAAACCGTTTTGAAATTGGGATTTTTACTACAAGCTACTTTCTCCATTTTTTTTTTAATCGCTACATTTGCATAGTAACCACTATTCATCCATCAATTTTATTTCGCATGTTGTTATTTATTTATAAAAAAAAATATAGTCAAATGAGATCTTATTTTATTCGTCTTAATGTCTACTTTCTAAATCTAAAATTATTATAATTTTTAATTGTGTATAATTAAAAATATTTACCGTCAAAATTAAACATCGGAGTGCGTGCAAACAAAAAGGGTAGCAAGTAAAAAAAAATAGAGGAAGTATATATTTGTTAGACAACTTCTTTTTTTTAATTATATATTAAAAATATTACAAACAAAAATATTTATTAAAAATAATTTATTTTAAAAATAAATGGCTGTAAAAATATATATTTATATATAATAAAATAAATAAATTTTGTATTGAAAATTTTAAAAAACTTAACATTTATATGCATTTCTAATTATTTTTTTAAAAAATACAAAATAAATAAATAATAAATATAAATAATTAAATTGGAAGCATTAATCAATGATTTAAAAAGTTAATATATTTCATTAAATTAATATATATATATATATATATATATATATATATATATAAATTTCTAAAAGAAGTATGTGTAGAGCGATTTGGTCTTCAAATTTTTTTTTTTTTTAAAATCATTAAACTGAAATTTTTTCTTTAAACAAGCTTGCTGGATGAAATCTAATTACAAAATAAAAAATTTAAAAAAAAAAATTAAAGAAAAACAAAGAAAAAAAAAAAAACAGAGTAAGTCATTGGTAATTTCCGTTTGAACAAACTCTTAAGCCAATAGTCGAATACCACCTCCACCGTATGAATGAGCTTCAATTGTGGCAAACTACTCTGTGGAGTAAACTTATTTGGAGTCATAAAAATGGAAAGTATAGAGTTATCGATGACTTAGAATAATTAGAAACTCTAAAACAAAGCTAACTTGGCTAGTTGTGCTGCAAAACAAGCTATCAATTTTCAATATATGCTGTTTAATAGCAAATTTCTATTTGCAGTAAGATTCCCAGTAAAATGATATACAGAGGCATTCACTACTTGAAGGTGTGTGGAAACTGAATATGGATCCTCGCACCAGGAATACCAATCCATCTAGGAGAATCACGTCCCGGAATCTCATTCTTGACAACAGAGGCTTGTAAGTCACTCCTTCTGACCAATATAGGACTCATATCCTTCGGAAGTTGTCTAATATTTGACTGATCAAATCCAGGCACAGAATCATCATGAACAACACTAGGAGATGTGATGAGCCACTTGTAATAAACTTTATGCATGAGTGCGAGCGGATAACATGTGTTGATCATATTGAGATCATGTAACTTGACATGAAGAGTCAAGTGATGCAGAACATCAAGGTCTTCAACAGGTACCAGGAAGTTTGGAAGGAAAAGGAAAGGATCGTCGATTTCATTGAGGTGGGGTTTGTTCAATAAGGAAGCAGTGAAATCGAACAAGCGTTTGTCTTTTAAGAAAAGCGAAACGGAGCCGTTGACTCCCTTGAAGAGCAGAGGCTTGACACGGACCTCCACAAGGCCTATGTGGAGGTACTTGAACTTGGGTTTGTATCCGGTGGCTTCTTCTGGTTTAAGGAGCTTGATGGGTACTTGGTCACGGTTTGATGATATGATGCCTTGAGTTGTTCGGATGAAGTATCTGTTTGTGAAATGAAGTAGACCTTTTGGATAAACTGGTTTTGTGTTAACATTGTGGACTTTCCAGTCCGGGACATGATACTTTCTGGTTTCCATATCACTCGACTAAGATGGTATAGAAGAGTAGATAAGCTCTTGTTCTTGTTATTGCTCTTGCTCTTGATGTTGTTCTTACAACTGCTTCACTTTTATAGGAACTGAGTTCTTTGTTTGGATGCCATTCAATTAGTTTTCTTTTGACAAGATGAGAATTTGCTTTATCTTTGAATCTTATTCCCATACTCTTACTCCGTATTTTATCAAATGAGAGGGATTATAATGTGTTTCGGAATCTTTCTATGATATGGTTTGCAAGATGATTTTTGAAGTTGGTCGTTGAAGAGTTTTATAAATTATTTTTAAAATAATTTTCAATTTCAAAAATTTAAAACTTAAATTTATTATAATATTATTTTAAATTAAAATAATTTAATCCTTATTTATACTCTAACACTGCATTATATATTGGGCTAGTTTTTGGATTCATTTCTATAGTATGAGCAAGGGCATACAAGGACGTAACTAGGATTTTTCAATAGGGTGGGCTAATTTTAATACGGGGTGCGGGGCGGGGTCCCGCGATACGGTACGATATACTTTTAATAAAAAATTTAAAATATTATATTTAATATACTATAAATTTATAAAAATTTAATTTTAATAAATTAAAATTTATTTATGATTATGGTAAAAAAGTGACCCAAGACCTGGAGGTTAATGGGGACCTCAGTAGCTTAGATGCTAAGGGACGAAGAATCGACACATCAAGTCCAAATGGGTTGTACCCAAGGTCGAGTCGATTGGGTTGGACCCAAGGTCGAGTCGATTGGGGCCGAATGCAATTTCGGCCATGTCATTTTTTGCCAATAAGGGACACCTACTAGGCCTCTACTCTTTTTGATCGAAAGCGATAAAGCCTCTAGCTACTTTCAGCTGAAGTTGTTTCGAGCTCACTGGACCCTTCCTGTCGGGATACACCAGTGATCCAAGCTCAGCCCAATCGATTCCAAATCTGATTTTTTGGAACAATTCTAACTAGGAGTACCTTTTCGAATATGATAAGGAAAGTCAGTTCAAAAAAATTAGGAAACCCAAATCTTGTAAGATCGGGATCCTTATGCCCTCTCTAAATATGGGGAAGAGATGATTAGAAAGGGATCCAAAATTCTTGAGATATTAAGTCATATCATTTGGTAGGTAATCTCTAGAGTGTTTTTCAAGTAATCTTAATCTTATAATTTGATTGTGTTTTATTTGACACAATAATAATTAAAATATTTAATTTCTTAAAAGTAAATTGATGAGTAATAAGCTATATTTGCAAACTTTGATATTAAATTAGCATTTAAAAGAATTTTAGTAGTTAATATTAACTTTTAAATTAATTATCAGATTGAATATTTAACATTAAATTTAATTTGAAATATTTAACATTAAATTTAATTTGAAATTAATAATCAAGTGTAAAAATTATTTTTTAAAAAATATATGATAAATATAAATAAAATTTTAAAAATATAAATTATTAATTATAAAAACAATTAACAAAATAAATTAATATTAATATCTAAATTGAACATTTTTAAATTTTACAAACGCGTTATCTTAAAAGATAATTTTAATACTCAATGGACCTATCATTTAAAATATTTATTGAAATTTTGTTCTAAACACACATAATATACAAATTATATGTATAAAAATAGTTTAAAAAAAATTAAAATTAAATTAACTTTAAAATTTTGGTTTGAAATTAAATTTTAAATTGTTTTGTTTAGTTTAAAATTTTAAAAATATATAATTTTATAAATAATAATTAAAATATTTTTTTTATTTGTAATATATAATTTTTTTATAATATTTATAATATGTATAGAAAATTTTTTTTGACTTTGCTAGGGTGGGCTAGCCCTCTATGTAGAGACGTCCCTGAGTATGAGGGTTCTACCCTCCGGGTCCCTTACGTTTAGAAAATGGAGTTTCCATTGATATGGATTAATTTAACCTTGGATCGTGGCATTAGATCTCTCTTTTTCCGTGGAACCAAGGGAAGGTCTGGTTAGTTATGGTCTTGAAGAGATTTACCTGGGTATGAACTATATGGTGCGATCACGTCCATAGGTGGTTATATAAGGTCAATTGCATCACTTGTCCTCTTACCTTAATGCTTGTCCGATCACCCACAAAGCGACCATCCATTGACCCTTTAGTCGAAGTCCCTTTAACTCCTTTAATTCATCTTACTTGGTTATAGGATGGCTATTTTCATCCTAACCTGCGGACCTGCCCTGTCCTAAAATGCTCTGACACGACCTGCCCCATATGTGAAATGTGTTAGATACAGGCTGCACTGCCCTGTCCCGCATGTAAGGTAAGTCCAAATCTGGTTGGTGTCCTGCTTTGCCTTGCCTTGCCTGTCTTGCGATCCTCTTGCCGTTTTAATTAGTTTCTTAATTTCTTATTTAGATAATTTATTTTTCATCTTTAAATTTTTAAAATAATTTTTATTTACCGTTAGTATAAGATATAATAAAAATATCTAACCAAATTTAATTTTTGTAGCAACAAAATAATAAAAATTAATTACTTTCATTAACATTGACAATAATTAAGTAATTTTATTAAAAAATTAATTAAATATCAAATAAATAATAAATTAATAATAATTATTAAATTATTTATTTTTCAAATTCAAATATCATTGTAAATTTAAAATATATTTTTGGATAAAGTAGGAAGCAACATAAAAATATAATTTAAATATATATATATTTAGAACGGAGCAAAGTAAGTCCCCGCGGGGCAGGGCAAGTTCCCGCAGGGCAGATCACAGATCCAAACATTCTGCCCCGCACCACAGAGCTGGGCGGGGCAGATCTAACCAGTTCGTAAGCAGGGCAGGTCCAATATTCTAATGACCTACCCCGACCTGCCCTATTGTCATCTCTAGTTGGTTAGGTCTCTAACTACCTTATTCTATAATTGTCTTACTTTATCTTTAAGCAATTAACTAAGTAATCAACCCACATGCCTGTGCAAGTGACTGCTCATCCTTACAAGTGGAGTTCAGCCTAGATAATCACAAACTATTATATCTTCTAACAGATCATCATCATCACCTTTATTACTCTATAAATGTAAATCCTTAAATACGGGTAAGTGTCTTTAAAACCTTCTCATTAAAACCATTTTCTTTCATTTCTCTCCAAGAAACATCATCTAACTTGTGCATTTGAGAGTCAATCGACAAACACCACACTAGTGTCTATCCATCCTTACTTTTCTCTTATAAGGTCTAAGCCCCACCCTAGAGAATCTGAGGCACAAAAGTTAGGACACTACATAGACATATACATATACATATCTAAACTTTAATAACATATATTAATACGCATTTAGTTAAATACTTATTGACACTTAGTATTTCACACTTACAAAATTACATTAGTATTAAGTGTATATCTAACAAGTAGATGGAAAATATCATTAGAGCTAAATTTATAAAAACCTCAAGAACTTAAAGATGGTGTCTTATTGTAATATAGGTTCTTAGGGTAGCGTCCTTAGAGACCGGTAGCGTGTGTAAACACTTATTACTAATTTTGAGGGTTTTTATTAAAATCTTTTATTTAAAATATTTTTGTAAAATCTAAGAATAGCAAAAATTAGTAGAAGAGATAAAAGATAATAGGAAGATATTTAGATAAAAGTAGAGTGTTAGGTGGAATTGGTCATCATCTTTTGTCAAAGGATACTGTCTTTATTAAAATCTCATGTTTATACTTTTGAGTTCTTAACAGACTGAGCACTCCACTTGCTTGCTACTAGGATGAAAGGTTAGCCGGAGTGCTTTTGGAGAGGTGTATATGGGGTGGTCTGAGTAAAAGGGGATGGAGTGCTTATGACTGGCAAACTAGTAATGGAAGGGATGGAAGATGGAAACTAGACTTCATAGACTTAGTGGACTACTAAGAGTCTACGCACTTTATGATTGAAATTGTGGATAATAGAATCATTTCTCATAGAATATAACCAGCAATAGTAAGAGTACTCACTACCTTAAGATCTGATATCTAACAAATGCAATACTAAAGGCAAACTAGTCCATCTATTGGATTCAACAATAAGGGTTGAATGCCTTAAATTGAGAAAACTAGATACGAGATTGAGATGACTAAATGAATAACTACATAGTCACTGTGCTCATACTGAACAAACAGAATGAACTCTGTTTACTCTCCAAGGTCTAACTATAATAGGATTAGTCACTAACTTAAATTGAAAACACATGAAGAGGTTCAAAGAAACTCAATATAACCTAGACTTATACTCTAGAGTACACAGTTTACTCTATCATACTCAACATTGGTAGGATCAGTCACTACCTTAAATTAAGAGTGACGACAAAGAAGAAAATAATTAGAATGAATAATAACAGGAAATCAAACTAAAGTACTTAGTTCACGAACTCATGCTCAACAATAGTAATATTAGTCACTACCTTAAATTGAGAGCGAAGAGAAGACAATTCTGTGATAAACATTAAAGTCTGCTCAGTTTGAATGAAAATATGACACCTAGGAATCTATAAAACTCGATTTACAATAGTGGCGATCTCAACCACCAAAAATTAAACCTGAAATCTTTGACCCTCATTTGAATTCAACCTATAGAAAGCAATGGTTTTTTTACAACAGTAGGAACATATCAACTTCCCTGAATTAAACTTCAATCATGGAGACAATGAATACAATGTGAATTCAGAGGAATATGCGACTCTGTTTTCTAAAATATTACAACAACGACAATATCAAGTCAATTGCCTGAAATTGAGCTAAAATCTGGTAATTAGATATGACATGTGAATACAAATGACTATTGAAAAAATGCATAATGAAGGATTCAACCATTTGAGATAGAATTGAACTCAGAAAATTGAAATTTAAGTAGTAATTGGAGGATCTATAACTCTATTAAATGGAACATCAAAACTTAATAAAAGTGAATTAGAAAGTGAAGAATGTGATGATTGTCTAAGGGAAAAATATTGTCAAAGTCCTTCAACTCTAAGAGGTAGCAAATTTACTTACTTCTTAGGTCCATAAAATAAAACTTACTGCATAATTAGTAAAGTTTTGTGATGAATTATCAAGGACTCATCTAGGAAGATGAGTTTTAAATGATAAGAGATCTAAGAAATAGAATAATTGAAAGGAAGAATAACTAGAGACTACGAACCAAATTAACCTAAAACACTCTAAGAAATTTAGCTATTAATAATTTAAATTTTATTTCTAGAAATTGTTCAAAGGCTAAAACTCCCAATTATTTTATTACAATAGGTGTTTATGGTATTACCATGCTTGCTCTCTATGCTTGATTTTGAAAATTTCAAAACATTTGCTTATTGAATTGAGTACCCCTCCCTCACTTCATAATTTATAGCTTATTAGATTATATGGACTACTCTCCAAAAATGCATCCGAGGGAAGGTTTATTCAAGTAACGGATTACAACAAAGCTCCTGCTCACTGCTACGAGGTAAAAGATTTAGACAATTATCATCGGGTGCGTGTTTTAACAGCTTCATCTGTCTCTTGCAAATTGTTTAGTACAGATCGAACATGGAAATTGGCTGCTAGCCTAATTATAAGTTGGAGGTCCTTCGTTCCTTTAGTTAGGCTACTGATTCCGCTTCTTTTATGCCCCTTTTTCTAATTTCTCTTTTATGATTTTCTTCATCCTGACCTCTGTTATCTCAATTGAATCAATTCCCTATAAAATTTTACGGAACTCAATAAGTAAAGGAAAAAATCATTTGAAAATATTAGGGAATATAACCTAAAAAGTATATACAAATTCCACTCATGAATATTCTCTCTCTTTCTGTTTTTATAATATTAGGTTAAAACTAGTTTTGAAATTTGGATAGGTCATTTTCATTTGTTTTCTAGGATTTTAGAGTGTAAGAACATTCTTTTAGTAGGTTTGGTAGAGGTTAAAACTAGTTTTGAAATTTAAAGTACTTTTATGATGTTTTTTCTCGTGGTTGAGAGCTACATTTATAAGGTTTTTAAGGAGAATTAATATGGAAGTATCTAATTATGACTTTTAATGATTTTCACGAACTTTAAATAACTTAAAAAAATCTGTAGGTACCTAATCATGACTTTTGAAGACTATAAAAATTAAGGGGTATCTAATCCTGCCATTTATAGAGCTTTAAAATGTCTTCAAAAGTTTTATGAAATCTAATCCCTATTTTTATAAACTTTTAAAAAGTTTTTAAAAGTCTTAAGCTATCTAATCAATTTTTATAGAGTCTGTAAAAGTTTTGGGGTATTATAATAAGGAATAGAAATTATATTCATATATCGGTATACCTGCAGATATCTTTCTATCATGGGTAGATATGGACATTCCCACTTAAGTTTGCAGGCGAATATGAGTATAAATTGTATATTTGTTAGGAATATGGATAACAATATGGATATAGTAAAATATCCTTACTTATATCCTCAACTCACTAAAATAAAAATAATTATTTTACGTGTATTATAAAATTCCAATAAAAAAATTAAAAACAAATAAAAATTTCTAAATATTTGAAATTAACTGAATGTTACATCTGATATATTTTTACCTTAAATTTGCTAACATTTGTATTAATTTGCAATCCAAAAATGACCGTTTGTTGTAAAAATAAAAATAGAGTCGGGGTAGAAGAGAAGAAAGCAGTTCAATATTAACTGGAAAATAAATTGAGATTAGAAAGTTAACCTGGTAATCTTGATTGGATGTTTGAATGTTGAACAATAATTAAACTACTTCAAAATCGTTGATATTAATTTAATTATGCAGAGACAGTGTAACAGAAGAGAAGAAGAAAACAAAAGCAATTTCAATTATGTTGATTGATGTCTGTACAAGCCTTTTTATAGGCAAGCATATAATATAAGTGTCTACTCACAATTAGAAACATATACATGTGACACACGTGATAACATGTGTCAACAATCTAATTATGTGGAAAGCCACATGTAATCACAACACTCCCCCTTGGATTTCCACCATTTTGAAAATTTGACTGCCTCGTTAAAACCTTGCCAAAAAAATCCAGTGGGATAAAAAGAGTACAGCTGATGGAATCCAATTTTCAAAATTCACCCCTATTTACAACACCCATAAACCGAATTTTCTAATTGGGAGAGCTTTCACTTTCCGATCTCGTAAACGAGTTTCTCGAACGTTGATGTCGGTAATGATTTTGTTAATAGATCGGTGAGATTATTGGAAGACCGAATTTGCTTCACGTTAATTTGACCAGTATTCTGAAGCTCGTGGGTGTAGAAGAATTTTAGGGAAATATGTTTGGTTTGATCTCCTTTAATGTAACCTCCCCGAACTTGGGCGATGCATGCATCATTGTTTTCAAAAATTACAGTTGGCCCATTTGTAGTTTCGGAGATACCACATGAATTCAGGATATGTTGGATCATTGATCTCAACCAAATATAATCTCAACAGGTTTCGTGTAATGCCAAAATTTCAGCATGGTTAGAGGACGTGGCTACTAAAGTTTGTTTCGTATATCTCTAGGAGATCGCAGTACCATTATAAGTGAAAATATAGTTTGTTTGAGAACGTCCTTTATGCGGATCCGAAATGTATCCAGCATCGGCATAACCAGTCAAACCCAGAAATTTATCTGAATTTGTATAAAATAATTCTAAATATTTCGTACATTTTAGGTAACGCAAAATATGCTTGATTCCATTCCAATGACGACGGGTTGGTGAAGAACTATATCTCGCTAATAAATTCACAGCAAACGAGATATCTGGTCTCGTACATTGTGCCAAATATAACAGTGCACCTATTGCATTCAGATATGGTACTTCCAATTGTTCGTCATCATCCTTCGGTCAGAATGGATCCTTTTTGGGATCAAGTGTTCTTACAACCATGGGTGTACTCAATGGATGGGCATTATCCATATTAAATCTTTTCAGAAGTTTTTCAATGTATGTTGATTGATAAATCAATATACAATTTAATTTATGTTCAATTTCCAGACCAAGACAATATTTTGTTTTTCCCAAATACTCAGCAGTTTGTTTGATCTCTTCAGGAGCCCCAATGATATTCATATCATCAACATAAACTGCTATAATTGCAAACCCAGATCCTGATTTCTTAATGAAGATACATGGACATATAGTGTTATTATGGTATCCTTCTTTTATTAAATACTCACTAAGACGTTTATACCACATTCTCCTAGATTGTTTCAATCCATACAGGGATTTTTGTAACTTTATGGAATACAAGTTTCGAGATCCCAAACGATATGATTTTGGTAGTTTCAATCCTTATGGGAGTTTCATGTAAATATCAGAATCAAGTGATCGATATAGATATGCAGTGACTACATCTATAAGACACATTTTTTGTTTCTCAGAAATGACAAGACTGATTAGAAATCGAAACGTAATAGTATCCATTACAGGGGAATATGTCCCATCATAATCAATTCCAGGTCTTTGGGAGAAACCTTGAGCAACCAAACGTGTTTTGTATCTCACAATTTCATTTCTTTTATTTCGTTTCCGAACGAAAACTCATTTGTAACCAACAGGTTGAACATCTTCTCGTGTTTTCATTATGGGTCCATAAACTTTTCGTTTATTCAAAGAATTCAACTCTGCCTGGATTGCTTCTTCCCATTTTCTCCAATCATGTCTATTCCTGCATTCTTCCATACTATGTGGCTCATGATCATCATACAAAATATCTACTGCCAGTGTGTAGGAAAATAGATCGTCAATTTTCATTTCATTTATATTCCATAATTCCTGATTGAAATTTATAGAAATATCTTCATTTTTGGATTCTGATATTTCTTTATTATTTCCTCCTTCATGGAGATTATTTTCAGAGATCTCAACAACTTCTGGGATTTCACTAGATGTGGTTTTAGGATCCAGATCATTTTTCTTTCTTTTTCTTGAAACTATATCTTTTGAACAAGGGGGTCTACCATGCTTCTAGCGAGGGATAGGAGTTTCATTTTCTATTGTCTTTTGAGATTGTCGTTCTGGAACATTTACCCTTGCTGGTACATTAGCAGCTTCTATATTAGACTTGGTTATTTTCGAAGTATCATTAAATGCATCAGGCATTCGATTAGCTATCATTTGTAAATGTAGGATCCTTTGAACTTCGAGTTCACAATGTGGAGTATGTGGATCCATATGCGCTAATGTGGGAACTTTACATGCTAATTCAAGTTTCTCTTCTGGAGAAATCTTTTCTTTTCCAAGTGATGGAAAATTACTTTCATCAAAGTGACATTCAGCGAATCTAGCTGTAAACAAATCTCCTGTCAATGGTTCCAAATATCTAATAATTGATGGAGAATCAAAACCCACATATATTCCTAAACGTCTTTGGGGTCCCATTTTTGTTCTCTGAGTTGGGGTAATGGGTACATATACAACACACCCAAATGTTCTCAAATGTGAGACGTTAGGAGTATGCCCAAATACTTACTGTAATGGGGAATATTTGTAATAAGTTGTTGGGCTAATACGAATCAATACAGCAGCATGCAATATAGCATGTCCCCATACAGTTACCGGTAATTTCGAGCGCATTAATATAGTTCGCGTAATTATCTGAAGGCGCTTAATTAATGATTCAGCTAATCCATTTTGGGTATGAATATGCAGCACTGGATGTTCAACATCAATCCCAGATACTTGATAGTATTCATCAAATGCTTTCGATGTAAAATCCCTAGCATTATCAAGTCTTATACTCTTAATAGGGTACTCTGGAAAATGAGCTCGTAATCGTGTAATCTATGCTGATAGTTTAGCAAAAGCAACATTACGAGTAGATAACAAGCATACATGGGACCATCTTGCGGATGCGTCTATCAAAACTATAAAGTAGCGAAAGGGTCCACTAGGTGGATGAATGGGTCCATATATATCTCCTTGAATTCTTTGTAAAAATGATGGAGATTCAAAACCTACTTTCGTAAACAATGGTTTCTTTATCAATTTCCATTGGGAACATGGGATACACAGGTCCCTATCATTTAGTAGGATTTTATAATTTCTCAGTGGATGCCCTTCTGAATTCGCTATTATTATTCGCATCATTGTAGATCTCGGATGCCCAAATCGATCATGCCAAAGTTGGAATATTTTAGGATCAAAGAACTTCTTGTTCTCGATAGCATGGGTTTCAATATGCCTGATGGTTGTATAATGTAATCCAGATGATGAAATAGGCAACTTTTCAATCAAAAGCTTCTGACCTGATTTGTTTGAAATAATACACAAATATTCAACACTCTTTTCATCAATTGTTTCAATATGATATCCATTCATTCTTATATCTTTAAAACTAAGCAAATTTCTTCTAGATTTGTGAGAGTATAACACATTTTCGATTTCCAATTTAGTGTTATTTGGTAATACAATTGAAGCTCTTCCAGAGCCTTCGATCAGATCTACTGGACCTGATATGGTATTCACTTTAACTTGAATTGGAATCAATTCCTAAAAATATTTTGTATCTCTCAAAATCGTTTGGGTTGTAGCGCTATCGGCTAAACATATATCTCTAGATATAACTAATTCTTGATTCGAACCCATAACCTTTAATAAAATGAAACATAACATTAATTGAATGGAAATGTAATATTCATAACTATTTACAAATATTTACAATCAAAACTAAAATTACATTCCATTCTATTTACATTTAAAAAATAAGAAAATACATTCACTTGTAATTAACAGTTCCATCACCAATCAGGTGATCTATCTTCCCATCAGGATCTTCAAAGAAATTAGTGGTTTCAAGATTTGATATGTCGACAGGACCAGTATCACCATCGCCAAAAACATCAGTCATATTTGCTTCACTATTCTTTTCCTTTTCTTGTTCGCGTCTCAATTTCTGATAAGCTTAAACTACATGTTTAGGAGCGTGACAAGTCATCGAATAACAAGTGGGAGAACCACATCTATAACATGGACCACGATTGAAATTTGGTGGTTCCAGAACTTCTTTGCCTTTGCTAGAACTAAAATTATTATTATTCCACTTCTGGGGAGCATTTGGATTATGATATGGATATATATAACCCCAATTACGACCACGTCCCTGACCATTTCCAGATCCTCTACCACCTCAGCCATTACCACGTCCATTTCCATAATCATTCCAACGTTCAGAATTACGGCCACGACCACGACCACGACCACGGTAACCACGACCACGACCACGGCCTGGATTTTCATTATAATGTGCATTCACTTCTTGGAAGCTTGGGTGACAACAGGGCGACTTTCACTATTTTTCAACAACAACTGGTTGTATTTTTCAGCAATATCCAAATGTTTAATCAAATCATCGTATTTTTGGAATTTCATTTCCCGATACTACTGTTGTAAAATTGCTTGGGAAGGATAGAACGTAGTAATTGTCTTATTCAAAATTTCATGGTCAGTTTTTGTTTCCCCACACATTTTCAATTTGTTCACAATTAAATACATGGCTGAGTTGTATTCACTCATGCTTTTAAAATCTTGGAATCTCAAATTATGCCATTCATCTCGTGTTTCAGGCAGGATGATCTCATTTTGGCGATTGTATCTAGAAATCAATGCTTGGCACAGATCTGCAGGATCAGTGACTATCATATACTGATTTTGTAAATCATCATTCAGATGGGTTCGGATTATAATCAAAGCTTTATTCTTTTGCTGCTCTGTTGTTTCATTATTTTTATCCAGAGTCCCGTACAGATTTTTGGATTTCAACCTTATCCCATAATCACTTAACCATCTCATATAATTTGCTCCAGAAACCAATAATGGCTCAAATTTGTATCGATTCATTTTCTGCAAAACAAGAAAACTTTCGTTAGATTTTCAGATTTCCAGAATTCAATTATTCAATTTCAGGTGAATAATCGTAATTTCCCAATTTTCAGATCTCACTATTTCTCGTAACCAGAATTACAACTACCAAACACTTTCTGATCTGGAAGATCCATCTAAGTGGCAACCAGAGAGCATACTCGTGCTAATAACGTGTTGTAAAAATAAAAATAGAGTCGGGGTAGAAGAGAAGAAAGCACTTCAATATTAACTGGAAAATAAATTGGGATCAGAAATTTAACCTGGTAATCTTGATTGGATGTTTGAATGTTAAACAATAATTAAACTACTTCTACATCGTTGATATCAATTTAATTATGTAGAGACAGTGTAACATAAGAGAAGAAGAAAACAAAAGCAATTGCAATTATGTTTTTTGATGTCGGTACAAGCCTTTTTATAAGCAAGCATATAATATAAGTGTCTACTCACAATTAGAAACATATGCATGTGACACACGTGTATAACATAAGTCAACAATCTAATTATGTGGAAAGCCACATGTAATCACAACACCGTTATGTTTTTATATCTTTATTGTACTTATGATTTCAAAAAAGTATGTTATATGCATTATTGTCCTTATTATTTCAAAAGAAATATGAATTTATTTTTATTAATTTATTATTAAATGTTATTTTGAATATATATATATATATAGATTAGGGTATATCAATATCGGCCTAAACTTAAACGGTGTGAGAATGGTATGCATAAAGAAATTATTTTTTTTATGGAAAATGATATGGATACTGACATACTAATAATTTTGATAACATTTAAAGACTTTTAAATTTGATAATTTGTATGGACTTTTACCAACTTTTTTAACCAATTAAGGAAATTAAAATTTTAATAATTTTCCATACATTTCCCACCAACTTTGAATGACTTTGGAAGAGTTAAAGATATTAACAAGTAATAGTTGAATCCAATTTCCATTAGTTTTTTTTTTTCTCTTTTGTGATTTAATTCAGGATCACTTATAGGTCTTTTTAGATAAATATACATATATATATATATATTATTTTTTACTTGAGAGTTATATTTTTTCGATTTATCGGAAAATAAAATAAAAAGGGTTTCATTATTTATCATTTATGACAATAATTTTTTTGTATGATTTCATTTAAATAATATGTTTTTAAAAAATATGATCATCATATTCTATACTCTGTATATAGTTAAAGGAAATGTGGAGTTAGAAAGTGTACATATAACAATAAATTAATGAGTAAAGTTTTAAAAAGAAAGGAAGATACTCAACCATCAAATAAAAATGGAAGGAATAACATTATAAAGTATAAAGATTAAAA
Organism: Cardiospermum halicacabum; assembly: GCA_031304145.1. NCBI lineage: Eukaryota > Viridiplantae > Streptophyta > Magnoliopsida > Sapindales > Sapindaceae > Cardiospermum > Cardiospermum halicacabum. The sequence goes on from CM062395.1 coordinate 8,390,682, forward strand.
AGAATGTAACAAATTATTACAACTTATAATTGGTGCCACTAATTCTGAATAGTGTGATAATAATGATCAGCTATGTAAGATTACTGTTGAAAAAAAATACCTTTTTTCTTTTAACCAAAAAATTGGATGCCAAAAGACATATTAACAATATGAAAAAAATTTCATCCATTCTTCAAAGTTTGAAATTCTCTCAAAATTAATAAATTGTAAGTCTACAAAAGTCATTAAAGTTCATTTACCGCAATCCATCAAAGTATACCTAAGTCAAGAAAGGTGATTTTCGCAAGTTTAGGAAAGTCATTTATTTATTTCTTAAATCTATAAAAAAAATATATGAAAGTCATTAATTTTAAAAAATTTACAAAAGTCATGGTTAGATAGCGGTCTTTAAAAATCCTATCATTGTTACTTAATTCATTTATATTTATTATTTTACTTTTATTATAGTCTATTCAATTTAGTTGTCTCTTTGTTACAATTCATTTATAATTATTATAATTTTGGTGAGTTTGAAATGTTGTTAGGAGAAAGAAATAGATAGGTTTAACCTTCCAAGTTAAACTTGTTTAGAGTGAGGTCATCATTCGAGTGAAATGTGTAATGTCCACAAATACGGTGTAAGAATTAGGTCCGTTTAAGTACACTTCCTTAGGAAAAAATAAGAATTTTGACTGTTTACTACATATTTTCTAATTTAATTGGTTTTGATTTATTAAGGTATAGTGACTCTTAATGAAGTTTTAGCCTTTAAAATGAGAAATTTGACCTTAAAAATTCGTTTTGACAAAAAATGTCATTTTTCACCGAAAAATGTGGATCTTTGACCGAGGCTTAACATTTGACCAAAATTTATTTTGAGAGCCCAAATTATTTTAAAAACTTCAATTTGACCGAAACGGAAGCATAGTTAAAAATTTTCAATTCCATCATTTTCTAGGTCATTTCTTATCACTAATATGAAGACATTTGGTAGTGGTTGTATCATATCTCCATCACTTGAGCTCCAATAGATGTCAGACCAAAGGGGTTTTGTTCCAATTTTTATCCTCTACAAACATCATGAAAATCCCATCCCTAAAATTCAAATCTTTCTAGATCTAAATTGGTGAACTTTAAAACTAGATAAAAAAAAAATTCATTGTTTTTGTTCAACCAACTGTTACGAAATTGATGGTATATTTGAATTCTTAATTCCAATGCCAATCTCTAGAAAACAAAATTTATAAATTTTAAATATTGTTTAATAGAATCATATTTTATGGTTACATATAATATGCTATGAGTCCAAATTCCAATATATTATCCAAATGACCTAGAAAAATGTTATGTGATAATTCATATTATGTGTATAAGTTTTAATTGAGTGTCAAATGTACAGTGAAATACACATATAGACATTCATGGATAGAATGGTCTTGAAAGCTTAGTTTGGTTTAGAGTGTAAAGAGGTTTGTAAATTCTCTACTTACTTTCATAAGTATTTTAAATATTAAAATGTATGACAATAGTTTCGCTAATATGTGATATTATCAAATGTGCATTATTTCTATATTAGGAAGTTAAAGCATATATGATACATTTAGTATTAAGCTAGGCGCTGCTTTTGGGAAAAATGATGTTCAAATGGACTATCCACATTATTTATGAAAGTCAAGGGAGTTAGGATAGAGACTTAAATATTATATTGCATTCTTGTTTGGTGGAAGTGAATTGGATAAATATATCTTTATATGATTATGTATAGGTTGTATTTGTGAATATATGAACATATATATGTTTCATGTAGCTGTCAGACTATGTATATTTTCCTTGCAGCTATATCGTTATTAAATGACAGTATTTTCTAAATAACTCTAAGAGATAAAATATAAAAATTGAAGTATAGAAAAGAAAAGAAAATTGAATCAATCACCAGAAGGATACATTGTCTTTAGTGTAGCTTGTTATAGGGAATGTATTGACACACAACAGGGAAATCCGAGCTATCGTTGTGGCTATATCGTTATTAAATGACAGTATTTTGTAAATACTTCTAAGAGGTCAAATGTAAAATTGAGGTATATGATAGAAAGGAAAATTGTATTTTTGTATATGAATTAGAAAAAGGATAAATTGTCTTTAGTTTAACTTTTTATAGGGAATGTATTAGCACGCCATTGGGAAATCCGAGCTATCTCAACATATGCTTTCATATAAAAAAAACTAGCTAAGCAGCCAACTTGAAAGAACTAGGGGGACAATTTTCATAGGATGTGACATTACCATTAGCCATAGGGTTCAAATATATAGGGGCCATCAAGGAGGTTATCCAGCCTATAAAGGGATTTAACTTGTCTCCACTTATCAGGTTTTCAGACTTATAGTGAGCTTTTACTCTATAGTCTCATTTTCACTATAGGAGTAAGAATTAAGGGCAATTTCTTAAAACGGGTGTTATTGTGTTCATTAAACATTATTTGTTATATGTTTTGAACTTGATTTGCTATATGTTTGAATTTGATTTGACTTGATGACTCATGAATGAATTTCAAAATTTAGAATTTAGTTTGGATTTGTGTTTTAACCACTCGGATCCTGTTTTGTAAATGTTTTGGAAACTTTATGTATCTAAATATACTTGCATCAAAATAACACCACCATTTTTTTTTCTTTTTTCGAACATAACTTTTTGTCTTAAAATGGCCAAGTTGATAAGCTTTTTTTTTTCTTGGGTTGATATTCTATTTTTTTACCTAGGCATCTTAGTTGGCGGCTTGGTCAAGATGACCAAAGGCGCAAACCAAAATGTGTAAAACTCTAGGTACATATTTTGGCGGCATAGTCAACGACTTGGTCAAAGTGACCAATATGTGGACCAAGGTGTAGATAAGTCTCAATGATAAGGAATTTTTTTCACTGGTATATAACACATTACTAAGAACCAAATTCCTATCAACGTCTAATGTAGTATTTTAGATATCGTCTCTACAAGGATTGATTGCTAGAAAGCAGAAAGAATGAGATTAAGACCTAAATTGAACTATTAAAAGAATATGCTAGTAAAACAAATCATAAAGATTCATAATATTGTTTTGAGATTTTTAGACAATAATGACATTCAGTAATCAAATCATGGAATCAGTACTCAGTTTTGCAAATAATCTCAACTATAATGATGTCGATCTGCTAATCTCTACTATTCATTATATTTTAACTGCACAATTCAACTCTAGATCACAGAATCACTTCCTAGATCATCATTAGTGATCTGTAGATGATCTCTTGATTCTATCCAATAGATCTCAATTACACAGTTGCATATATCTCTATACTACAATTATGATCTCTTGATTCTATCCAATAGATCTCAATTACACAGTTGCATATATCTCTATACTATAATTTGTATAACTGATAAGCACAATCTGTAGAAAATCAGATCTATTGCCTATCTTTAGCACAATGATCCTCTTTACTTAGATCTGAAACCTAATTATCATCTCTGGTCTAAATCAAGCTTCGGAATAACAAGATTACTTAACTCTCGTTCTTGTAATTCAATTATTGCATGAAAATTGAGTAAATCTGACTATAATTGAACAAGAATTACACAATCAGGACACAATTAACAACCAATCGCAGAAATCAAATAGAGCTATTAGCTAGCATCTCTACTTCAACATATTCAAATCAACACAAATCTCCATCGACATGCTTAAAGATCTAAATCTTACCAAGGAAGATTGAAGCTAAACTCTGTCATAGTCTTTACCTCACAATCTTTAAGCTAATCCCCGATGATCACAGAAAACAGAGCACAAGTTTTCTAAAAAAAATTTCACTGAATAGAATTTTCTAGAATGAACAGAAGAATCTAGAATTTTTAGCTCAAATTATAAAAAAAAATGTCAAAAGGTTATAATTGCTTCAACTGAGCTCCTATTTATAAAGTTTTGCTCAGTGGCAATTTTGAAATAAAACTAACAAAGAAATACAAAATTGGCGAAGTAACAATAATTCTCTTTTATGTCGCCTGTTCCTTCACCTGAACATAAACGACTTAATTCTTCCTCACCTATCTCTACATTGCCTTATAAACGCACTAGGCGAGATAGCTCCAATATCGCCTTAATATTTCTTCTTCCTCGACGACATAATATATCACAGCCTCTGTTTATCGCCTGTATCATGACGTGGTACGTTTTGTGGTGCCTGAAGATTTCGCCAAGCTTAGCGAGATTTGGAGGCGAGAAATCTTCTTATCGCCCTCCTTAGATCTTCCTCAAGGCGATTTCTATCTCATGTCACCTTCATCATTATATCGTTTTAGGCGAGGCTTTGAACATCCCGCCTTCTTATGTCGCCTTATCCCTTTAGCAAGTAGGCGAGGTATCTAGACGGCATCTTCTCTTTGAATCATATTTCGCCATTTCTGCAAACTTTGGATGAAATTCTATTTGGTCCCTCTTTGCTCCAATTTTTGCTTGTTTTAGCTACTTTTTCAAATCTTTTCATCCAAACCCCTGTCTCAATAAAAATAGTTTAGAATCACTAGAAATCCATTCAATATCTCAACCTTTAAGCTCAATTTCTCTACATTTAAGCTCATAAAATATACTAAAATTTAGGTAAATTCTAGACTTATCACTCAATAAATATTATTGTGGCCTAACAAGTAGCTTGGTCGAGTGACCAAGACGTAGACGAAAATGCCCAAGTTTAAATAGTGAACTTTTGAGCCTCTCTTTCTTAAAACGTCGATTAGGGTGTCATTTGCAGCCTCGCGTTTATTTCTAATTTTTCAATAATTTAATAGGCTAATTTACCAGAAAACTGTCTCTCGAGTGTGCATAAAATTCCAAATTTGAAAGGAAAATATTCGGCCGTCATTCTCCTTTGTCCAAATATCGATTTTAGTGACATTTGCAGGTATGAATTTATATTATTGTATACTATTTACGTATGTTGCCTGCTACATAAGTAACCTTCATTTGATTACAGGTGATTTGAAATATTTGAAAATAATGAGTTTAATTCACTTGAATGAATCACATAATTATATCATAGGATTGATTTATGCATTATATGGTGATATTGACATGATGTTATAGTAAATATGTGTGAATATGCATATTTGATTCTTACATTGTTAGCTTATGATGCAAGTAAGACACTAAAGTGTTTTTCTTCCCATACAAGGAATTTTGAAAATGGAAATGTGTTTCAAAAGGATTTTTATTCAATTGTGGTTTCAAGTTTTGAACGTAAAGATATATTCTAAATAAATGAGTTTCAACTTTCTCAAACTAATGAGTATGAGTTACTTGACTTCAAAAGGTTCTGTTAAAGATATGGGTTTTATTATTGGATGTTTAACCTAAATTTGAGAGGTTATTTTTTTTACATTAAATAATTCTATCATTTTGAAATTTTTCTTCTATCAAACCTCAATGGATAAATGATTTCCAAATAAAGTGACTTTATAACATTGATTTTCCATATGAATTTTGAAATAAAATGAATTTGTGTCATTCAATGTGAGGTTACAAAATAAGCATTTTCACTTATATTTTTAAAATAATTTCCACATATACGACGAAATGATCAAGAGATCCAATGGAACAGGGTTCTGTAATAGTTTCTTTTATTAAAGAATGTCTATTAATTTATGAATACTTGTAATCTTTAATTATGGGTTTGTAATCATCCTAAGTTATTGAGAATTTTGTAAATGATCATTGTTATTATATATTATTTTCTTATTTAACAATCAATATTTATTATATATTATTTCATGTCCACAATATTAAAATTAGTTATATGATTTATAAAAAATAAAATGCTTTCACTTTATAAATAAATTTTGGTAAATAAATTTAAATAAATAATTTTCAAAAAATATGAAAATAGATAGCAGCACTTTCTAATCTTCTTTCTTGAAACATTGATATTACAAAATGCCTTTCGTTTGAATCTTAAAGTGAGGTTTCTTGTCAAGTATTATAGCATTTAGTCAATTTTTTTTTTATCATGGACGGTTTGCTCAAATAGATATTTTGAGAAACCCGAGCAAACCTACCTTATTAGTAAGACTTGCATAGCTGATAATCAAATCTTAGTGTATGTTTATTTTTCTCCGATTAATATTTTATACCAATTAAATTCATCAAATTTACAAATAAAATGTCATAAATTATTAGTATTAAATATTAAATTAAAAAAAAATATGCATTTAAAAATATTTACTAAAGATTAATTTTATACCGAAATTTGATTTCTATATTAATTTATTTATTGCAGAAATATAAAGTTTTTTTATTTTACTTATTGCAAGAACATTTTTTTCCACCATAAGAAACTTAATATAAATTTGGATTTAGACCTGGTCATAGGGTCGGGGACCCGTCTGACCCGTCGCCACCCGACCCTAAAAATTTCATGTCTGACCTTTTTTTCTTGACCCTGACTTGAACTTCAAAATAGGGGATCCTGTATATTGTAGGGTCGGGTTAGGATAAATATACCCGACCCTATAATATTAAATTTAGTTACATAAATGAAAAATTATATTCTATAGAATTTATATTAAACCCTAAACTTAAAAAATTTTCTTTATATTTGATAAATTTTTGACTTATTTTTATTTGTTTGTTAGATTAATTTTTTCTTTATAGTGGGTAGTTAAACTTTAATTGATGAATTATATGTTTATAAATTATATGTTTGTAAATTTTATTAAAATATTAATATATTAGAGTAAGGGTCGATCCGAGACCCACCCTATTTATTCAGGACTAGGGTCAAGGTCAAACCCTCCTTATTTCAGTACAGGATCAAGCCGGGTCGGGTTAGGATCAATAAAATTTGGCCAGAAACGTCACTTGGCCCGACCCTAATCTGGCTCGACCCTCATTTTCATCAGGTCTATTTAGATTAGGGTATAGGGTATGTCCCTTACCCTCTCCTGCCATGTACCATATTTAAGATGTACTTACAAACTGAGATAAATAAAGTAAAATAATTAATTAAAGGATATAGTAAAACCTTTAAAATTAAAATTAAAATTAAAATAATAAAATAAAAGGTTTCAAATGGATATTTCTAGAAAAATGAAGAACTTTTTTCCCTTGAGATCGTCGTCAATTAACAGTAAAATAAAAGGTTTGACCAGTTTTATTCCCAAAAGATTTTGAGTACACGTGATTCATAAAAAATAAAATACGGATCAATAAATAATGTGGTGTAATATTTTGTTGAGGATTATTTGGTCATGAAGCTCCACTTGTTTGGACTGGAAGTGGTATTTGGAGTATTGAATTCCAAAGGAATGTATTTTAAAAGAATAAATCAGTCAAAACACAAAATGGAAGTGGATCAAATCCGATCATACAAGTGAGTGAAGTTGTTGGTGGTTGTGGAATATCAGTTTTAGAATAGTAACTTTTAATGTTGTTAATTGAGAAAGAAAGATGATGCTTCCATTTTGTGGTTTGGAACTTATTCCCACCATATATTTCACAAGTGCATATTTAACGATTCTTGATATGTTTGGATGAGATAAATAAAACTTGTATACGTTTCAATGATAAATTAATTAATTAAAAGGAAGACAGTAATTTTTACTTTTAATTAAAAAAAAAAAATCGAGAAGAGTAAACAACCGCTTCCAGAAATTACTATTTTCAAATTGATAATCTTTATTATTTTTACTTATTTCACTAATTTCACTAAAGTTTAATGTGATTATTCTTTAATATCTTTTTATGAGTATCATTACTCTATTTATTCATCACCATTAATATTATAGAATTTTTATTCTATACTTAAAAAATAATAAAAGTTTATATCAATGACTAAAAAATAAAATATAAATCATATCAATGCTAGATTAATAGTACAATAAAAGAATTAAAATAGAAAAATAAAGTAGAGAATCGAAGAAAATACATACCTTGAAAATATTGGAGGAGAAAGAAAAAGATTATTAAAAAAATTTGAGAGAGTCCAAATCAATAAATAATATTTACTATTTGATTAGTAGAGCATTATCAATTTATTTGATATCTTTTTATCATCAAATGCATCTTTCTAATACAATGATGATAATATATATTCATTATTAAATATGTAGTGCCAAACTCCACCATAATAGAACCCAAGGTGTAGAGACTAGTTCCACGTCAAAATATATATATATATATATATATATATATATATATATTATATTTTACATGAGGTATACTTATATAAATTGTCATTTAAATAATCTTATTAGCATATCATATTCCTATCAACAATATATAAATTTAAAAGGAATAATTCTTAATAATGTAATATTAAATATGTTTTACAACTATATTTAGCAAATTCAAACTCAACCTTAGATAAGAAGACATCAAATTTGGTTTCAAATTTAATAATTATGTATACAAAGTATTTGAGTTGAAAAAAATAATAATACTATTTAAGTATAAGTTTTAAAAAATAAATTGCGGAAATAAGAGCATCTCCAATAGTACGGTTAATTAGAAATTATTCACGGCCACGTCAGTACTATGAAAAAGTTTTCAAGAATAGGACTCCGATACTCCAGTCTATTTTGAATGTGCAGCTTACTTGGCAATTTTAATTGTAGACACTATCAATGATACTTTTTAATTTGGATATTCAATAAAACATTATGACTCAAATGTTGATGGTATTACGTATTCTTTATCCTACTGGATACTGTCTTTCGCTTAATTTTCTTTCTTTTTCCCGATGAATCTTCTACTTCTCTCTCTCTGACTTTTTTTTCTATCGTCGTTGATGCGGATGGAATAAATTTTAAATTCATGAAGATTTTGAGTGGGTCAAGCTAGTGGAGGAGGGACATAATTCATCGATAAGAATTTCTTTTTTTTTATTTATAGGGTTAGTTTTTAAATTTTATTTATTTTTATTGATTAGGATTTTTATTATTCTAATTAGATTTTCTATTTTCTTAATTTCTTGATTAAGTTTTTTATATTTTGAGGATTTTATTTTTATTAGGTTTTTTTTTCATGTTTTTAGGATTTCTATTTACTATAAGAATGTGTAATGATATGGATCTTGGAACTCTTTAATAATATTTTTATTTTCTCTCAATTGATATTCGGCTTTGCCGTGTTCTCTTGGTTAGGGTTTATCATTCGTCATAGTCAATCGAAATTGACTATTTAAACTCGTGACTGAGTCTAAACAGTCTTTTCTTAACTTCATTTTGCGCTTCCATTCTGCGTTAGTTAGAATCAGAGCAGTATTTTTCCGTGGGGGATAATAAAGATGCAATAGCAGAAATGGAGGTTTTTTAGGCATATTCTCGAGTTGGAGATATTGTTTCTAAGATGTTATAGTAGTTGCAGTTATGAAAATCTAGTTGTTGAAAACTTGGTAGAGATCATACAATTACCAATAGAGCCTCATCTTTCACTATACAAGACTTTTTGGAATAAAGACGGTATGTTTATTGAAGTAAATCGAATATGTAGAGTACGTACCTATTTTGATGGTCTTATTCAGATAATGTTATTTGTAACGTTATGGATATTGATACATGGGGAATCTCATTAGGGCAACCTTGGTTATTTGATCTGAATGTTGTATATAAAAGAGAAAATAATTCGTACAACTTCAGGTGGAATAAAAAGAAGATTGTGATATTGCTTACTGGATCCGTGAGACCTTCTAAATTGGAAGAAAAATCTACAATGATATAAAAAAATGTAAAGTGCGATCACGATCAAATCCGACGGTGATTTTGTAATCGAGAAGTATTCACTTCAAGCTGAAGAGAAAGTAAAAGTAGAAGCAAGCTCAATTTTGCTAGAAGCATAAGTAGATTGTATTTTGCCAGTAGTAGATGTGAATTTCATTATCAGTCTTCCATGTACTCAATGTGATCTGACTCTATTTTTGTTACAACTGACAAGTTTTCAAAAATGACACACTTTATTTTCTACAAGAAGTCTCAAGATTTAGCTCATGTTGTCAAAATAGTTTTTTAAAAGATTATCTGTCTTCACGATATCTTCAAATTATTATTATTGAAGACAATATACATGGGAAGAAAATAAGGTGGAAATAATTTGACACTCTCCAAAGATATTTAATGAGAACTCGAGGACAGGTTCTTCTAAAGTAGAAGAAAATGATGCGGATGGAATAGATTTTAAATTCATGAAGATTTTGACCTGGTCAATCTAGTAGAGGAGCGACATAAATAATGATTTTTTTATTTATTTATAGGTTTATTTTTTAAATTTGATTTATTTTTATTGATTAGGATTTCTATTATTCTAATTATATTTTCTATTTTCCTAATTTGTTGATTAGTATTTTTTTTTTATTTTATATATTTTTAGGATTTCCTTTGTATGAGGATTTTTCGTATCTTTAGGATTTGTATTTACTATAAGATTGTGTAATGATGTGGATCTTGGAACTCTTGAATAATATTTTTATTGTCTCTCAATTGAGATTTGGCTTTGTCATGTTCCCTTGGACTAGGGTTTATCGTTCATCACAGTCAAACGAAATTGACTACCAAAACTCGTGACTTAGTTTAAACAATCTTTTCTTAACTTTATTTTGTGCTTTCATTCTGCGTCAGTCATTCACATATCTTACAGATTTGTTTATCACAAATTTATTGCTAATCTTCTGAAATCCTTCTCGACGCCATCTCAAGAATTTTTCTAGACGTGGATTCTTTTGGTATGTTTTGTAAAACATGTTCTATTGTCTCTCTTGTTTAATAGAATTAGATTAGTTCGTTTTATTTTTCTCTCAATGAAGTTAATTAATTTTTCATGTCGATATAGGTTGTGACCTGCAGGATCATCAATCAAATTTACAATTTCACTCTCTTCATACTATAATTTGAATCAGTAAAGATATATTATTTCACACATCTCCAGTAAATATAAAATATATCTGTTTCATTATGAAATTTATTTTAACTATGATAATAAATTTAGAGCTTTGTAATTAGTACAGTAAGTTTTATGTTTTGGAGTTTTTCTTTAATTAATGGTTTAGAAAAAAATATTTAAATTATCTATGTTATTAGAAATGAAAGGAATGCTTTTGTGTATTTAAATTCTCTAACTCATTTGTGGTTTTGGTTTTTAATTTTGTATGCTTAAAATTCATATATATGTTCCGGATGCTAAATAGATTTTTTCAATTCATGTTTAACTTTAATTCTGAGAAAGAATCAACTAAAGTAAAAGAATAAAATAATATTTCATGGAAGTGTGTGTATTATTCTATTCACAAACATGTGATTTATATAGATACACGAGTCGATCTTTTCCTAAAATGAAGATATCCTATCTTCTATACATAGAAAGATATACAATGATAATTATAGCAGTCAAATCTTTATATTCCTAATAATAGCTAAATCATTATTTTCCAACGGTCAAAATAATATTTTCCCTAGTACATAGTTACATTTACTTGTTTACTTTGTTAGTATATTTATTATGATTTTTTTAATGTAGGTTTTTTCTTTTTCTAGGGATTCACAACAATCTAATAAGTTTCCACTTTCTCCAGAACTCTCATCTGATAATGAGTTTCATCAAACTTATGTTAGAGTACAACTTTCCATTTCAACTCATTTTCCAAACCACCTACCCTATAAACCTAGTTAACCCTCTAGTCCAACAATGTCATTATGTAGTTCCTTTATTGATAGTAAAACTGAGCCATTCTGTTTTCAAGGTTTGTTGAATTCTTCTAACATGCCATATGAAACGAAAAACTTAAATGTACACAAGGAGTTTAGAAGCAAAGCCAAGCCCACCAAAAGTTTAATAACTCCAAAAATTTTCATTCTACTAAAACTTGGATAGACATGAAGATGTTGCTTGAACAAAGGCATGGTTATACATCTCTATGAGTTCTAATGTTGGAAATAATCAAAACAAATATTATGATGTGAGATTGTATTTAGTATGCTTGAAAGAATAATATAGGGGTGAAATGTAACTTAAGGCAAAACACTAATAGCTTATAGAGAATGAATATTTTATTGCAAACATGATTTACGGGAGTTACATTTTATAGGAGAGTACAATCAATAGGTATTTGAAGAAACCACAATATTAGCCTAATTCTTAGGAGAGTTATATGTCATTTCCTCAATTAGAGAAGTAATTAAGACATATTCGGATAAAATATTCGGATTCATATCCTATACAGATAAAATATTTTGATAATATAAAAGTGGTAAACAAAATTCACGATATATTCGGATTCATAATGATATATATATATATATATAAACTTATGCTATAGAATTACCTTAATAAACTTTCCCTTATATTACAAAATCCCATAAGTGAAAATTGTTAATACATATAGAATTTGATAGTAAAACCATTGAATATTTACATACTTTGAAATCTAAAACTTTCTGTAATAGAAAGCTACATTTTACTCAATATTTACAAGTGGAAACTTTAAATTCAAAATATGTCATTCAAATCAATAATATTTATATACAATGATCTTATAAAAAAAATGAGTACATGAAAACTAGCGACCCAAAATGCAATTTAAATGTTTCATGATGGCTATACCGAAGCCCAATTCTAGGCTGCTTAATCACCTGTCACATTTATATAAAGAAAAGAAAGAAAATAAAAAAGAAAGAAAGACAACGGGTTAAGATAACGAGCTTAGTTGGTAAACCATATCACAAACATAGACATACAAATGCGCTAGTATAACTATGATAATGAATGACATACAATGCACCCTATTAGATCCAATAACACACTTCAATATTGAAAAGGTCCAATAACAGTTAAGCAAACAAATATCTAAAATAAACTCCTTAGAGTCCTATTATAAGCAGTAGGTCATTAAGTTTTTTATGTTTTGTTACATGATGTATGAATGCAATAAAAGATTACTTGAACCACAAGTAACTAGCAAATATATTTTTTTCGGAATTCGGGACAGGTGAGAATACTTGATAAAGACACTAAAGTTGAAGCGTTGGTATGGTCATTGTACATGGTTACAGACTCAGATAGACTCAATCATACTTGAGAAGACACAAATTAAAAACTGGCGAGAAGCCTCAGAAGAAGTTGAAATCAGCTCTTACAAAATTAAAATAAAATAAAATTAAGTCTATTAATTAATTTATCAATATTATTTTTTTATTTTTAGCATTATTATTACTATTTTTTTTGTCTGTTGACAACAAATTCTGCTGGTTTTTAAGCGACTTTAATCAGTTTAAAACATGCAAAATTTTAATTTTTGGACTCAAAAAATACATATACATTATAAAGTGACAATAGACAACAACATTAAATAATCGTATCAAGTTCCTAACCCCTTACTATATGGTCTATACACTGCACAAATGGCCAAAATGATAATCCAAACTGCAACAACTTGTATTTTTTGAGCTACTTACTTAGCTTTAAACATCTAAAATGCCAATATTTGAGCTATGAAGAACACTTATACACCGACTACAGATAACAATAATTAATTATAATGACTCAATAGGACCAACGACTTATTAATTTTCAGTTTCAACACTGCCCAAGTGGTCTATATGATCAACCTGGTTGCAGCAGAAAAAAGAGAAAAGAAAATAAAATAAAAATTAATACTTCTGGATGTGCACACCTCATCACCAAATCTACTTATTAGACGTTATCTCCAGCTAGGGATGGCAATGGGTCCAAACCCAACCCGAATCCATCAACCCGAACCCGAATCCAATTAATACACCCGAATCCAAATCCGATCCAAATCCGTAAAACTTAAATGGATTTGGGTAGGGTGTAATCCACGGATTCGGGTTGAACCCATGGATACCCAAAATTTTCAAAACATTTAATTAAGTGTTGTGTTGTAGATATCTTCCTAGTCAAGAAATCAAATTTCACGTGCATCACAACTTCTTTTGTTAGGCTAAAAGTGTCTTTTTCTTTTTTTTTTCTCCACTTTCCAAATTTTTATTTATTTTTATTATTTATTTTCAATTAAATAGTAACTATTATTGCATAATAGATATACAATTTTAGTATGACCGATGTAATATTAATTATTAATATAAAAATAATTTAATTTGAAATATAATTATTAGATATTATTTGAGATTATTGTTTTTAGATACTAACAAAATAAAATTTAATTTTTAAAATATCAAATTTAAAATAAATAATTATTAATATAAATAGTTACATTAATTATAAAAAATAATAATTAATTTAAAATTTTATTTAGAAACTAATAATTATATGATTTATTGTGTTGTGATGTAAATTTTAAAATTAAAGAAAAAGTATGAGCAATGATATTTCCACCCCTCATATTTGTATAGACACCCCGTGTTCCAATTCATATTCCAAAATTCCAACTCTCTCCCTATTAAATATTTTAATAATTACATAATTAATAATCAATTTAAGTATTCAAATTATATTAATTATTATTTTTATACAATTGTTTAATATATAAATAAATAGAAAATTTATTATAATATATATATATATATATTTATTTTAAAATTATAATATATTTATATAAAATTATATAAAATTTATTTTATTATTTTAATTAAATAAATAAATATTTTTATTTTATTAATTAATTAATTTTGTTAAATTGATAAAATATTTTTAGTAAAATATTTTTTCGCTAATATACTTATAAAATAATATAAAATCTGTATTTTTTAAAAAAAACAAAATTAATTGAAGGATATAGTTGACATTTTAACCTAAAATGGGGTGCACTAACAATTGATTGGGGTGCCAATATCATTCCTCAAAAAGTAAAGATTAGTGGGTTCATGGATTTGGATTAAAATACCCAAATCCAAATCCAAACCCGCACTAAGAAAAGGATTGAAATTATATCCAAATCCATATACCCACTAACCCACGAACCCGAATCCATCATGGATTTAATGGATGGGTATCCGTGGATTCGTGGGTTTATGGATTTATTTGCCATCCCTATCTCCAGTTTTTCTTATATTATTAAACAAAACATAACACAACTAAAACTTGACCAATATTAGCCCTCTAAATGAAGGCAATCAGCTATCACCATAATATAAGCTAAACGTGTACAATAACCATGCCTAATTATCTTGATATCCAAGCAAATATTCACATCTACCATAACAACTATTCTTCCAATGTCAAGGTTTTAAACCAAAACAACAACATTCATATCAAGCGAGAACCATTTAAGCTGCAACTCTCAACAAGACACGCAAATGACATATTTTGTCAAATAAGACCTTAGATTTGAATGCCTAAATAAATCATCAAATTATTATATATTAATTTACGTCCAGATTAGCTTAAAATTCATAGTGAAATGGGACAAATAATGAGCTGAAGCTCCAAATACAAATAATGGACCAAAGTCCCGAATAAAAATAGTGAACCAAAGTTTCGAATAGACAGACATCACATCTTTGGCGTACTTTCCATGTTACTATCACAAATAATTGAAGGACTTCCTGTTTCCCTAAGGCACATTTACTTAACAATTGAGTTTAAACTAAAAGGGCGATCTTCTTGTCGTTTCACTTAACATTAGTTGGATTCTTGTTTTAGACTTCCACATACAAACTTTAATTATTTACATTAAAATCGACACAACATGAGTCATTTTACTCTACTCAATAGACTAAGAACCAATGTCAAATCATTTAAGCAGCACTCGCAAAGAAATGTATACTAATATACATCTAAAATCACGAAACCAACCACTTTACCATTAGTCTAATGCATAAGCAACAATAATACAGCTCAAGCATCAATCCAGTATTTCTATTTTCTAAAACACATCAATTGAAGTCCCACATAACAACAAACATTAATGTAAGAGCAAAAACACGATTCACCAACCTTATACGCTAATCCAAAAACAAAATAATATCCGTTGATTTGCTGCACTCCAACATCTAAGTTGCCTAGACCCAAAAGCAAATAGACTTCAATTTTAAATACATTTTTACAAATGAACTTTTGACTCTCCGAAAATAGGGCAGCAGTACCAATTATCAAGCTAGACCTATAAGAAGCGAATTGTACTATAAAATTCATCAAAATCCATAAATTAAAGGAATTCAAATCTCACCTGTCGAGTTCACGTCACTTGACAAAACCTTCAAAGGTCTACAAACTGTAACAAAATCCTTCAAGCTTAGATAAGCATTCTAAAAAATTAAAGTATGTGTATGTTTAAAACAAGTTTCCAAAACCAAAATAACTTAACAATATGGAAAGTTTAAACTCACCTTTCAATTTCAAAATGCGATCAAAGGCTGGAGGATCACTTTACCAAGTGTTCGAAAGCTGGAAAAATAGATTGAAAGACTCTAGAGGATGAAGATCGGTTAGACTAAGTGAGAATTATCTGTGGAACTCAAACAGAGAATATATGAAGACAATCTAGCAAATTTTTAAACTGAATACTATTATAACACTTCTATGATTTTAATAACTGAACCCTAACGATTGATGAAGAATTGATGATTTCAATTTGGAAATTGGGGGGTGTGTTTGTGATATGAAAGCTAGAATCGCATATAACAGAGTAAAGCAGAAAGATTTTTTTTTTTAGAATCTAATCAATCATGGAAATGTGAGACTGGCTGACAGGGGGTGAATTGGCTAAATTATGGGACTTATGTTGGGCTTGGACCATTTTCAAGTCTAATTCCACCATAAGGTCCATTCAGAAGTTTAATGAAATTTTTAAAAGGATTGTTTCCATTTTCAAAACGGAATAAATATTTGAAAATCAAAATTCAGGTAAATGATTAAAATTGGAACATTAAAAATGCTCAAGTTGGAATAAAAATAAAATAATTCACGAATGAAACAAATTCCTACAACTTTATTCTTGTCATCGTCCAGACTCGCTATTTTACCGACTATTGCGCACTTGTCCATTTCGATCTTTCGATAGAAATTTTTCAAAACTGATGATTTTTTTTAATAAAAATTTTAGATCAAGTAATTTAATTAAGATTTTTTGAGATTAAATGCATTTAACAAAATCACTTAATAAAATCTTTTAAAACTTTTAAGCCTAATATCTAGATGTTACATTAAGAACTTGTATTTGGGTTAGATTTTGGTAGGTGTTTGTTATTGTTCTCAAGTGTTATTAGTCTCTAGAACTACTTCTAACATATTTGGAGTTTCACATATAGAGACTATATTCAAAACTATAAATGTAGCTAGTTCTATCGGTTGTTACATCTTCTCTGTTAGAATCAATAGATACATTTACGACAAGGCTATAATAGGTGGCCATAAATCATGCTATGAATCTCATTACTTCATTTTATCATTCCTGATCATGGCTATTTTTGCTCTCTTCGGTTATTGTATTGGTCTAGTTTTGTACTTTCGAATCATGAAGTTCTATGACCAAGTTGTGATCAAACAGTTGCATAATTCTTTCATTTCATGATAAATCAATCAGTGGTCTTAGCTCCTCAACTTTATTGTTTTATATAGTTTTTCACATCATTTGAATTATGTAATGTTGTTCTTTGAGCTAGTGAACTACATTGTAGTACTTGTTTCAATTGGAATATAGATCCATCAATTTCTTTAAATAATGAAATTTTTTCTCTTGAATTCTTTGCATTCTAGTGATCATTCTTGATACAAGGAAAGAATAGTCGTGCTCAATATTCACGTTTTCAACTCTTTCATCTCCATGAGGCTGCCAACCTTCGGGATCAATGTCTTGATGGTGTTCACTCTCTATGATCATGTTGTGCAAAATAATACAAGTCTTTATTATTTTTTCGAGATCCATTGCATTCCAAAAATGTTTTGGACCTTTCATCATATGCACCTACTTTGTAATACACCAAATGCTCATTCCATATCCTTTCAAACAACTTATTGATGCTCGGCAAATAATTTTTCTTTCATAGAAGTTGGTTCATAAATTGTTTGAATTAGTATGTGTGTCATGAGATTCATACTAGAGAATATTAATGATGTTGCTGGGCATATTTTGGATATATTCCATCAGACAAGTAATAACCCATGCTATAATGATGACCTTGAACCATAAAATTACAAGGTGGAGCAACATCATTGATAAGATCATCAAATAACATCATTAGTATTAGTAATACCAAAGAATGCATGCCAAATCCATAAACTTTGTGAAGCTACAATCTCTAAAATAAGTGTACAAACTTTTTTAAATCCATTAGTATGTGTTTCATGACAAGCTGTGGGCAATTTTTCCAAGGCGAATGTATACAATCTAAACTCTCAAGCATATATGGAAAACCTCGATCCTCACCTTCCTTTAGTAATATTTCCACGTCATCTTTATTTTGTTTTCTTAAATATTATTATTCAAAAACTCCAATTATAGCATCACAAAACCACTTTAAACTCTCAATAGTTCTAGTTTCTCGTATTTAGACATACTCATTAAGTACGTCGGCTGAACATCCATATGCAAGCATCTGTATTGCGGCTACTATTTTCTATAACGAACTCAATCTAATATTTTTAGCTGCTTCAAATATTTGTTTGAACATTCATCATAAGAATGCATAGATGAACCTTAGAAAAGAGTGATTCTTCTATTTTATAATTCTTATCTTACGCTATATCTTCACCTTTATGTTGCTATGAAAATGTTCTAAAACCATGAATTTATTGTGCAATATTTTTTTTAATTCTAGTATCATTATCCAATTTTTTAAGGTTTAATATAATATGCTCATTAAACATGGATTCTTAGGATGATAGTTCATCATCAAGTAGTTCTACGCTTTCAATAACCAAAAGATTATTTGATGAACAACTAGAAAAGAATTCATACAATATTCTATGAGATGATGTTGTTCAAACAATTGGAATTTAGGTCCCTATTATTCTTACTTCTTGATGCTAGTGCAGCTTCGAGCATACATCAATTAAGAACAATGTTGGGCTGACTGAAAAAAGATAAAGCTAGATGTGCGCTACGTGCAACAACTTGGATTGAATTTGGATTTTTCAGTGTTCTATGGCGACTTGCGAACAATACTAATTCGATTGAAAAATATACCAAGAAATTTTTTTCACTTTCCCCCTTACAGATGATTAATATATGATGTGAAACTCATATTTAAATATTATTATATAATGTGAAATTGATATTTGAACGTTAAATTTATTTTTAAGTTTGACTTTTATTAAAAAGTTAGTTATATTTTTAATATGAGTCGATTTATTTTATTTTATTTTATTTTAATATATATGTTAATTTTAAAGTTAGTTAAATTTAATTGAAACTCAAATTAAAAAAAAATATTAACGGCAACCATTGTAAACTATTTTTTAAATACAATGGCCGACGATATAATTTATGCCATATCATTATTCACAACTTTTATGTTTCATGGTCACGTCATCTGATGCCCACATTCCATTGAAAATCCTCTAAGAAAATGAATGTCATGATAGTGAAACATGTAGGACCCACCACTTGACTATAAACTACTCAATAATTACCTTGGACATATTTTATTATCAGGAAAGAAAAATGAATGCAAAAACAAGTTTCATACCCAAACAACCACAGATAAGCATGCAATAACATGGTATCTCTACCGGAATCTCCTAAAACTCCCTAATCACACAAGTCATACTCATAACCTAAGTCTTATATGTGACCTTTTTAAATAAAATAGACAAGTAGAGTTAAAAAATATTTTCTTTTTACTGATAACAAAAATAATATTTTGTACCTTAGAGGTTGTTCAACCTCCGAAAACACACCTTAAGAGTGCCTTATAAGTTTAGAAAAAAAAATTTAAAGAGTTATTAAAAATCAATAAGATCATCTCAAATGTCAAGTGAGTTAGCTCAGTCACTGCATGTTAACTCAATCAGGTTTCGTTGTATTTTAGTTAAAATTAAAATATTGTAAATGACCACTTTTGATAACCACATTTATTAATCTTACTTGCAGAAGTGCTTGATCAAAGATGGAAAGATGTTTAGAAAATTAAAATTTTGAAAGAAGAATTAAAATTTAAATTCACATGGCAAACGCTTGTAAGAAGAATTTCCTACCCACCACCCTAACCTTCTAGAGGGTTATTAAACAAGTAATTAGGCTTTAGCCTTTAGTTTGATACTAAGGCAATTGCTTCTAGTGGCCAAGTTACGCGTCAATACCTTATTTTTCAAAATAAAAATTCTAATTTGATACTTTAAGACTTCATTTGAGCTTCACACATGCATTTATGTATTTGAAAATTAGATTTTCAAGTCTTTCTTGCCAAAAGTGCACACCAAATGAGGTAAGTTTTAAGTCGATTTAAGATACATTTTTACTTTAAAAAATAAAAGATTAAAATGGTCGCATTTTTCACATTAAGACTAGGTTAAAGATTTCAAATTCTTTTAGTTTCTTATCAATAAGTATTTGACACTAAATTGTGATTCCAACATTCATGTGTCAAACAAAAAGTGTTACCACAATTAATCATACTCATAGTTAGGCATGTATGCATGCTTTCCAATCCATATTACAACATATCGAAATATATCTCCTCAAGAAAAAATCAATCATCAATCAAAACTATATTTAGGTCTTATTAATCATTTATTCATCAAAACACATCAAATGACATCCATTTCATCATCAAAGTTTATTCACCCATAATTCTAATAAGGGATAATCCCAGAAAATCAACTAAGGTTTCCCAAATTCCTCAAAAAACCACACTAGTTTGAGCTTTTTCAATTTTGCCACTTTTCTGTTAATAGGCGACCTAGTTACTATTCACGACTAACGGGTGAACATTAACTAGGTGTATTTTGGTATTTTTATTTTTTAATAAATAAAAAAGAAAAACAAACAAAATTTAGAGCCGATTCTTCTTCATCTTCTCTTCACTTTTTTTTCTTCCTTTCGCATATCTTCTCTCTTCTTCTCTTCTTCTTCTCCTCTTGTCTCTTCTTCTCTCTCTCCTCCCCCTCTCCCTTCTCTCTCCCTCTACTATAGGAGTAAATTAATTAGACACATGTGAAGGGTTCACGACGTTGGATCTAGGCAATTTCTACGCCAGTAAACTCTAAAGAGAGAAGCAATCTCGATCAGGTAGGATTTGATGGTGTCTAGGATGTGAAGGAAGATAAGAAGAGGAAGAAGGAGAAGAGAAAAAAAAAGAGATCTTTTGTGTCTTTTTGTGGTTTTGTTTTTGAAAGTAGATTTTTGTTGCGATTGGCTAGAGGTTTTTTTTCTATGTTCTGGTTCAATAGAATGTATACACATAAAATTTTATTTGTGAGCTTGTTTTGATGGATTGAGAAATGATATGAAAGTAGGCATTTGTGAAATTTGTGGATGGAGATACAAAAGGATTTGAGATTGGAATCACTCCTTATGACCTCTGAATGCTATTTAGTACTAGATTGAGTTTCATTTTTCGTGAGGTCCTTCAAGTTTCTTTGACTTGATCTTAAGTATTATCATCACAATCAATTAGGTACATCACTTTGATTTTTAAAGTGAATAGTGAATTGTGTCTGAAGTCATAGGATTCTAGAGAGTAAAAGAAAAATAGAGTAATAAATTGTGAGGAATTAGTTCAAAGTTATTTATCTTATTTGATTATTACTAGCTTGGAACTTGAAATGAAAGAAGGTTGGTCAATTTGATTGATTCTTAAATTGATTGATAGCTTGTTTGCTTTAGCGTACATTTAATGATCTACAATAAATTTCTTTGATGTTGGCTCTTTTCCTGTAGCTTTTATAGATATCACTCTACATAAGCCCTTAATAGGCAAAACTCTTCCTTTAAGGCGAATTTAGGGTTTAAAGGCTTAAATTTTATGCTAAAAACTTCTATTACGAATTAAGAAAGTGGTATTTATCTTAGTATGCATTTAGTTTTCTTTTAGCATTATGTTTAGTGCATTGTTGTTTTATTTTCTTGAAGGAAAGTTTTTTTGTCTGTAATTACTTGAGGACAAGCAATGGCTTTAAGTTGGGGCTAATTGATAAACTCGGAAAGTTGTTATATTTTATGATACTTTTGGTATGATTCCTTGTAAGAATTGCAAATCTTTGAGAAACCTTTGTTTATTTTTTAGGTTTTAAAGTGTTCATGATTGCTAGTATGCATGAAGAAAGATAAATGAAGTTTTGGAATAAAAAGGGATTGTAAATAGGCAAAAATTTGCATGATTAAAGTGTTACTAAGTTTAAAAGTGAAGCTACTAAGTTTAGTTCTCAGTGTTAAGGATTTCTTCAAAGGCTGAGGATGTTATTGAGTTCAAAACTTGGTGTTATGGTGTTCTTTGTGATCCGAGGTTCTTGGTGACTTCTGTGTTAGGATTTTGACGAGAATTCGGGAATATTCCAGTATCCATAATTGGTTTGTAATTAGGAAAAGACTCGAAGACTGTTTTGGAAGTGTCATATTTGATTAGGAATGATATTTCCTAATTTGAGATTCTAATTAGGAAAGAGATCCTTGAGAATCCTAAATAGATAAAAGGTTTTCTTAATGGTTTAAGATTACTGAGTAATCTAATGCTATAAATATGGTGCTTGTATCTATTATTAGATATCCTGAGAGAGCAATATAGATCTAGTTGGTTGGGTTTAGGAGGTGCCCAATTGGGGCCTGGGAACCATGGAGATCTTGAGTTCTAGGATCGAGTCTTGTTATCCTGTGAGAGTCATATTGGGAGAACTTGTGTATGAGACTGTAACCAATGTAATTGGATTAGGGAGTGAGAGAGTGGTATTCTGGTTGTAACTATTTCTTTATTGTTACATAGTGAATTAGTCTCTCGTCGTCCTGACGGTCGTGGTTTTTTCCCGTTTTGGGTTTCCACGTAAAAACCTTGTGACTTATTTTGTATCTCTACTTTTTGCCTTGTGTATGTTATTTTAGTTTGTGGTTACCAATACTCGTCTCCGCTGCCATGGATCACCGATTTGTTCAACAAGTGGTATCAGAGCTAACCGTGTTTTCCCAACATTCTAAGCTGAATTTGCTGCTAAGTTTAAATGAAAAAAATATCTAATGCAACTTACCGAGTTTCAACTCTGCAACTTCCTAAAATTTGAAAAATAAAAGAGTTTTGGAAGATATTACATGAGAGATATAACTTATATTATAAAAATAAAACTTCACCTACAAGAAAGAGGTTTTTTTTTTTTTTTTTTTGCATTTTTCAAAATTAGTCACTTTATCAAAGGAATATAAATCTCTTATTCTTCATTTTCTCTAAAATTCTAGAAGATTTACTGAGAAAGTGTGGAATTGAAGCATGAATTTTCAAGACCCAAGATCAAGACTCTTGATCTAACCTTCAACATTAGTTCATCTTTTCCTTACTCATTTCACTTTATTGTTACTTTTGATATGGAATTCTTGTTTATTCATTTTTATATTTGGCTAGGCTAAGCTCTATGTAACTGAATTCTTATGGATCTAAGTAGATCTTATGATTTTAGAGCTTTCTATGTGCTTGATTGGCGATTTCATGAATATATGATATTTTCGTGTTTAATTGCTAATTCAATTTATGAAAATTAATTGATACCATCTTTGTAACGTCCGCAAATTGGGCCTAGAAGTAAGGGCCAATTTGAAATTTTCTTACATGTTGGATTTTCTATACATTCCACTTCGGAATAGGTCGAAAATACTATTAAGGGCATAATATGAGATTTGAGATTTTTGTCTAGAATTGATAAAATAACATTAAATCGAAAATTGGTTATTTTACTCCAAAAGGTGAGTTTTATCATTAAATGATGTTTTATAAATCATAAGTAGAGACAATGACTAAGTGGAAGCATTAAAATTGAAAAAAATGGAATTTAAATCGAAATTGCGGTTTTATTTGTAAAATGGCGATTTTAATGGAATAAGGGTATTTTGGGAATAAAATAGACTTTGTGAGTAAATTCTATTTTGGTATGTTGAAATTATATTTAATTATGGAAATAAGATTTATGTCATAAATGACAATTTTAATTGTAAAAATAGCGGTTTTGGCGATTAAGGGTATTTTTGGTACAAAATGGGTTTATGATAAAAATTATATTTCCGGTGTAGAGAAATGATTTTAATATTTCGGAAATGATTTTCAAATTAAATTGACAGACCGGTTTTAATAGCGGAATTGGTGGGTTGAGAATGTTAATGGGCTTGGGTGGAAAATTTGGTTCCATTAATATTGAAGGCCCATTAATACCAAATAAAAACCCTATCTACCACTCTTTTCCCCATCACTCTCTAACTCCCCTCTCTCTCTCTCTCTACATTTCTCTCAAGAAACCAACCCTCTCATTTTCTCTCTACACCACCAACAAACCTTAACACTTCCCCTAACTATTTCTCTACAAAAAAATCATTACAACATCACTCACAAACATCATTAAATGTTACTACGAGGTGGATGAAGCTCCTCTACTTCATTTTTGAAATTGGTAAGATTTTTAAAAACCCCATTTCATGTCAATTTCGTTTTTGAATTATGTAGCATGATTAAATGTTGATTTTGAGCTCTATAGAGTCTAATGATGCTTCCAATTAGTCACATGTAGTCCATAATGTCTCTAATTGTAATTTTGAACAAAACCCTAACTTTCAATTAGGGATTTTATGAAAGGAAATTATTAAAGTGGTTTATAAATGATCCTATTACTAAGTGATTTTGGATTAATTCCAACCTATGTTAAAGATTTCTAATCTCATTAGTATGCTAATGTCCTTAATAGAACTGTTGTGTGGTAATTTAAATATGTTGGAACCATTTAATGATGTTATTGTATGTATGGATGGTTGTAGTGTGATAGTTGTATATTGGTGATGGCTTAGAACAAGTGGAAACCCTCACGGGAGCCGCTTTCTAATTGTGGATCGACGGATGGGAGGTTCGTATTTCCTTTTTAGCCCTACACACTTGTTTGTTATTGGTTGATGCATTGAATATATGTTTGCTTGTAATTATGGCATGAAATTGGTTAAATAAGATAACCATCCAAAAGTTGATATGATGAGCATACTTGCATGTTAAGACGCTAGAGCATGTATGTAATGCATGTAATCATGCTAGGCGCTGCTTTGGGAATTGAAGTTTTGGGTGGACCGAGTCCACATTGTTTGCGGATATTGAAGGGCATAGGTTAGAGACTTATCTTTCCACTCTTGATTGTGGATGCTTGAAATGGTGTTGACATGTGTTTGGTAAGACATGTTGGTTGTATACATGACTTGATAATTGTGAACATATTGCATTTATGACTATGTGAAAGTGCATACGTGTTCGCCTTGTGGCTAAACGATTTTAAATGAAAATGTTTTCTTGGTACCTCTAAGAGGTCAAATGTGCAAACGGAAGTTATAAAAGAAAGGATAAATGTGTGATTGTGGTTGAATCACTAAAACAGATAATTGCCCTTATTATAGCTAGTTAGCGAATGCAGTGGCATGCCATAAGGAAACAAAGACAATTCTCAACATGTGCATACATGAACGATAAATTGGCATTGGGGCAAAAAACGAACGAATTGAGTGACGACTCCTAAATGGTGTGACAGCATCACAACCTTTTGGCCTAACAAACGAATCCAAAGGTAGATGACCGACTCGAGGGGGAGTAAATCGGCTCTACGGATTATTGGTCTTCGGACCCCAATGAGAGCTTGGCTCTAAAATGATGGTTTCGGCCCTAACGTCCCGTTTTCACTAATCAAGTTAGAATTAAGGGCGATTACTTAAAAATGGCATAAGTTGTCTATTGAACTTGATTGTTGAGAATTTTGAAATTGGTTGGTCATATATTATGGAAACTTAACTTGTCAAATGTTTTTGAACTAGAAATATTTCAACTTGGATTGTTTGAACTTGAATGTTCAACTTCAAATGTTTTGGAACTTGAATTGTTTAAAACTTGCAATATTTTAAACTTGCTTCGTATTGAACTTAAAATTCATTGATGATGATCTTGATGAGGTATTGATATTTTCTTGCTAATGAACTTGAAAAGGTTCTTAAACTTGAACTTGAACTTGATGATAACCTGATGAGGAATTGGTTAGGTAGTGGGAAAGGCTTCCTAATGAACTTATAACAAAATGACATTGTTATGGATATTGGAAATTTGGAATTTATATGAACATTCTTGGTAATCAAGATGACTAATGAAATTGACTAAGAGATCATGAGATGTCTTGTGCATAATCTTGATGCTTTGGAATGTTTGTTTAGTGAGCCAACCCTTAGTCCAATACTCTTGTCTAGTGGTGTGATCCTAATATATTTTTGTCAAGTTAAAATGGGTCTTTGTTAGCTTAATTGGCTAAATTATGAATTGGGGAATCATATTGAATGTCTAATAATCAACTTGTTGTTAACTTGGTTGGTAAATGTTGGTTTTACTTGAATTGGTATTGAAATGGTGGAATAAGTAGGAACTTGAAAATTGGAAATTGTTGTCTTGTGTTGGTGCTACAACAAGTTGACCACATAGGCAACTTGTTCAGCTTAGTTCGCCCAAATGGTTGGATATTTTGACTAGTGGATTGCTTGTATGTGTTGTTTGACATGCATAGATGATGTGTTTAAAATTTGATTGCATCATTCCGATGTCGTTTGGGTGGGTTTTGAAACTGAGCAAATCACTCAGATGGTGACCTAAGAAGTGTCACTATTCTGCTCAAGACAGGGCACGTTCGCTGCTTATTTTTCCTTGTACGCTGCCAGCGAATGGTGGCAGCCATGAGGACAGCGAGCGCCGCGTCATTCGCTGCCAAATTTTCCTTCGTCCGCTGCCAGCCAACGCTTCCTGCGGATGGACTCCTGGAGCGCCAGAATATTATTTTTTTTTCCAACTTTTCGGTCTTCGTTCTCCCTCATCCGAACTCCAATTTAGGTGCCGTTTGTGGCTACGAATTTTTCTTTAAGTCTACTTTCCAACTATATCTTTATATTTGAAAAATATGATCGTATTTATATCCAGATTGAAAAGCTCCTCCAAGTGTTCGTAAATTTCAGCTTTTGGAAAATACTTGTAACTAGTATAAGTTTTGTACCCGGACTCCATATTGAGTCCCGTTTGTTGCTATGAATTTATGATGATGTCCTTTAATTACTATATGTTTTGAAATTATAGAAATAAATCAATGATATTGCAAGGATTTCAATCTTCTTTAAATGTACGAAACATCCTATATGTAGGAATCGAAATTCTTGAATTAAAAACCTCTTGATTGAATTGTTTCCAAAACTTTTTAAATATTTCACGAGCATATTTAATTGCTAGTAAACTCACCTACTTGTGACCATTTTTGAAAAGTTATTTTGTTATCGAATATCTTGTCGACGAAGTATCTTTAAAGGTATTTAAAAACCATAAAGTCTTGTAACATGATAACTTGCAATGTGGTCAATTTGTTGATTGCTTCTTGTTCACGAAATGACCTTGTATTTTTTAAATTTTTATTTGATACCAAACTATAATTCGGTGTCCATTTCGGTATCGAGTTCGGTCAGGGAGCATATTTTCATCTTCACGGGTTACCGAATTATAAAGCGGTAGGGAGCTCTGTATGTAGCTCGGTCAGAGGGTTTGTCTTTCAATTGTGTGTTATCGAATTGTAATTCGGTATACAGTTCGATAGGCAATTCGACATAGTTTGGTAATGTGTTTAAAACCTGAAAATTAAATATAATCGTGGCTTGATTTAACCCCATTGATTAAAGATTGAAATCTTCGATTGTCGGATTGATTGGTGATCTCCTTAAGTTGAGTTGTTTGGACTAAGCGGAGTTTGACTCACAAGTCTATTGTAATGATTGGTCGTCATGAGATAATTGAATTGATTTACTTAATCGAATTGATCGTCTTGATTGACTCGATTGTATTGATTGTCGTATTGATCGTATTATTGATTGATGGATACATATGGTTAACGTTAAGGAGAAATGAGATTAATCTCAATGATTGGTAAACTATAGAATGAGCATGAATGTGTGACATAGCATGCCTCGAATGATACACTAGCATGACTGACTGCTAGGAATTGGTTGTGTTTGACTTCTATGAGTTAAGGTGAGCTTAGAGATGCTCACATTAGAATTGCATTGTGTGTTAAAGCATTGCATATCGATAGAAAGGTAAGAGCATTTGCGTGTGCTTGTTTGGGACATGGAATGCGAACCAGGCGTGTGCCTGACCCTTTCTTCTTTTTCTTTTTCCTCGTAAATTGTGTTTTCAGGTTCAATCGAGCAAGGCATTTGGTATTTATGCTCTCATGGTGAAGTTCACTAATGTTGTAATCACCCATACATGTATTTTAGAATTTTATCATATTTGTAAATGAGCTTATAATATATTTGATGTATAGTTGTAAAAGATGTTTTATTCACTGTAATTTCTAAATATCATCTATGTATGATTTAAACCAAGTATCATATGTTCAAAAAAGTAACATCTTTATTCGTTTTCCGCACAAATATCATATAAACTGATTGACTTTGAAATGTTCCTAAATGGTAAATCGCAACCGCATCGTTAATGTGGCGGTTCGGGCACCCGCTACGTTCTCAACCGGTTCGAGGGTTCGATGCTACAATCTTTACCATGGATTTGTGTTGAATTGATCTTCTTAATCATGTTATAGACATATAAATGATTTTATAATATACGTGTTAATGTACTTGTTCGAGAGAACATTATTTTGACACTTGTAAAAATTCACTGCTTAATCATGTTTATCAAGTGTTTCATTAATTGCTCTAAAAGGTGATCAAGATATTACTTAATAAAGTGAGGATTCAATCATATTCTCTTCATTGATTATTGTTAAAATCTAGTTTAGTTTTAATTCTTGTCAATATTAGACTAAATTTTTAATCTAGCTTGAATGGATGAAAACTCATAGCTTAGAATATATTTAACTTCAATTTGGATTAATGCACCAAATATTAGTTACAATCTCTTGGGTTTGATATCTGTACCACTGTGTTACAATAAATATGATGGTTCAGGGACTTGTTTAATATTGAAGTTGTCGTGTGTTAAAGTTCCATAAATAAGACTATTATTTTCAAAGTGAAATATACTTTGCTTAGAAACTAATAAATACCTAAAATATATATAAGAATCTAATTTAAAAATTATAAATTTAAGGTGCCTAGAGGTGCAAACGAACACAAACACTCGTGTACGGTTTGTGAACAATTTGGTCAAAGTCAGTCAAACTCGTTCAACATTGAAATGAACGATCATGAATAAAATTTTATAGCTCGTTTAGTAAACGAGTCAAGTCCGAACAGACCCTTCTTTGACAAGTTTATGTTCATGAACAGGATCGTTCATAACTCGTTTATGTTTGATTAGAACTTATTTTTTGTTCGCGAATGTGCTCATTTCCAGCTTGTTTAATACATATTTTTTTAATAATAACAAATAGACAAACTTTTTAATGTACATAAAAAAAGCTCAAATTAAAAAAAGACTCAAATTAAAATAGATGCCGGAATTATAAAATACATATTATAATTTATCTAACCTAAGGTTCAGATTTCTTATGATTATTAGTTTGTTTAGATAGCCACCACCACCTCTCTCTCTCTCTCTCTCTCTCTCTCTCTCTCTCTCTCTCTCTCTCTCTCTCACATCAAGCGTCAAGCAATTTCACTTTCTTTAGTCTTGCTCAGAAATTTGCATCCAATACAACTTGCTTCTCTACCACTTAGTGAGTTAAATTACTTTTCAATCTTATTTATTTTTCTTCTTTATTTTTTTTATCAGTTGGATTATTTGTTTATTGAGTCTAATAATTCGAAATTTATGGTCTAATATAACTTAGAATCTCATAATATTGGAACACTGTAATAAAATTACCCTAGTCATGTGTTTTTTCTTTGTTGTATAGTGAATATTAGTTTTTGAATAAAATAAGATATTAGCTTCGGTATATGTGAAATTTGTACCTATTAATTTTATTACTTTTTATTCTTTTTATGTGTTGAGTGTATGGAGAATTATTGATTGATTTAAGTGAGTACTTATGTTTGTTGCTAGTGATTATCATTATTATGAATACTCTTTTAAAATGTAGTTTGAACTTAGATTTGTGCGATACTATTAGTATTTTTTTATTGTTATTTTTAACAAGGAGAAAATGAACTCATAGTTTGAATTTTTTTTAATTTAGGTTTAATTTAAGCTCAATTTATTTTTGTTTTAATTTTACTAAATGAGCTTAAACGAGCTACTAAACAAGCAGCTAAATGAGCTTAATCGAGCTATTAAACTAGTTGAGCTCAATTAACTTAAACGAGTTACTAAACGAGTTGAGCTCGATTAACTTAAACGAGCTATCTAAACGAGCTTACACAAGCCGAGATCGAACATAGAAAAAATTAATTGAATCGAGCTTGAAATAATATTTATAAATCTCGTCGAGCTCGAGCTCGATATTTGACGAACACGAGCACCTCACATACTCGGCTCGGCTTAACTCTTTTGTAGCCCTAGGTGCCGTTTCTTTTTTTAGGAAAAGTTTTTACGTCTAATACCTATTATTTAGACATTTCAATTCATTTTTTTTTCGACTTTTCTCTATTATCTACTTAAATAAGACTTTTCTTAAAAATTAAATTTAATCATTTATTCTAATTAGATAAGTGATTTATCAACTCATTATTTTCATGGAACAATTTTACCCCTCTGACAAAATGAATTGTAAATCTTTAAAATTAAATTCTTTTCTCAATTTGATTCCATCACTCTTTTTCCAATGAGTAATTTTAGACACAAAATTAATATTTGTTGTCATATTTATCATTTGAGTTAAAAATGAAAAAAAAAAAATCTTTTCTTTTTATTAATGTATGGTATATACTTTAATATTATTACTCATAAATAAAATAGATTGGATGGTATAATTCGTAGTGTTATTTTTTAAAAATTATTGTAATTACATCATAATTTATATGGATGGCATATTTTGTAAATTGTGTATATATATTGAAATTTGTGAAAGTCATAAATTATATATTGAATATCTTGTAAATTGTGTATATATGAGCAATTACCAAATTTCTCATGTATTGATTCATATATATATATATATTACAAAATTAGATATTTAATTTTAAATTTTAATTATTTTATTAAATAATAATAATATACTTATAATTAATAATATTTTTTCCCTAAAAAAATCTTTTATATTTTTGAAATTGGTAATTTTTAAATGAATAAAAAAAACCTTATTTTAAATCAAATTAATTTGTAACGTCTTTCAACATGGAATGAAATTGACTGAGAAGAACACATGGAGGGTAAAATAGTAATATACCTAAAATTGTAATACATCTAAAATGTAGAAAAATGAAAAAATAAATAGAATATCAATGCTAAAATAAAAAGACTATTGAAACTAAATTTTAGGAAAAGGACTAAATAGACTGTGATTAAAAAAGAAATGAGACCTAAATATTGATAATAATCCATATATTTAATATTGCTGCTTATTAATTTTTTATAGTTGAATTCTTCTTATTGTCTTGACTTCCATTGAACTTTAAAATTTCTATCTTCAATTTAAGAAAATCTCTATATTTGTAGATTGGCTCCAAATTGTTCACATAAGACATGGTAAATTAATAGTAAACCTTTAATAAAATCCATGCTAAATCATAATCAGATTAGGAGAAACATTTATAAGTTTTGTTAAACAACACTATAATAATTTAAATGATTGGACCTACCCGTTTGGTCTTAACTTGTCTTAGTCTAGTCCAATAAAATCATATGATAGCCCACATTTAGAGTGATTTTTTTTTTTTGCCCAAATCCGGTTATTTTTTTATTATTTTTTTTATTTTTTTTTTAAAGTTTTTAACCCCTATTATTGTAAGAAAAAGTTTCACTTTTAGTTATTTCAAAGTTTAATTAAGTTAATAAGGTAAACAAACTTTTCATTTCAAGATTGTTTTCAACATTCCCCCACCATTATAGTTGGGTTTATGGTTAAGTCCATCTTCTTGCGTAGTTTGGTTTTCTTTTTAATAAAGTATAGAGGTGGGATAATATTCAGAAAGTTTCACTTTCACCAAATGACCTAATATGACATTTTTATTACTCTGTCACATATCACTAAAGTTGTATGACTTATAAATATAAATCAAAGTTTAGCTAGGTCATAATTTAAAATTTTTATTATTTTCATTTGTACTATAGGACCATTAAAGTTTATAATTTCTCTATGTAACCCTTAATGACTATTATAGTCTTTCAAAGTACCAAATGTTGGGAAAACACGACTAACTCTGATACCACTTATTGAACGAATCGGTGATCCATTGCAGTGGAGACGAGTATTGATGTAACAACAAAGTAAAACAGCATACACAAGGCAAGACATAGAGATAGAAAATAAGGTACAAGGTTTTTACCTGGAAATCTAAAACGGGAAAAAACCACGACCGTCAAAATGATGAGAGACTAGTTCACTATCTAACAATAAAGCAATAGTTACATCCAGAATACCCGTCTCACTCCCCATTCCAATTACATTGGTTACAGTCTCACACAAGCTCTCTCAATTTGACTCTCACATGATAACAAGACTCGATCCTAGAACTCTAGATCTATGTAACACCCGAACCCCCACCCTGACGGAAGCGACGCAGAGAACGGAATGCCACATCCAGAACAAAATGGAGCTGAACGGACATATACAATTAACTTTTACAATATAACATATACATATATAAATAAGAATCACTGTTGAAATTCATTAATTATCCAAAAGAGTTCCAAATCTAAAAATTCCATTACAAAGTCTAAAATAATACCAATATCGAAATGAGTCAAATCCAACGTAATGCAGCGGTTACAAAGTCTGAATACATAATTTCTGGAAATCAAAACCAAGGTCAAATGACATATAAAAATTAACTATAAAATGGATGCCTGATGATAACTGATGCTGACATGCATGCAATATCCTGCTACTCCACCTGACTGTCTGAACTCAGCAATCTCCATCCCAAAAGGATACAAAACATACAAAACAAAAATAAAAACCACAAAGGGTCAGAATATCGATGTCTGGTTAGTAAGCCAATACCCAACAAGCATACACAGGATGCATCTTATATTAACAGATTAAAATGTCACACAGCAGATGCTTAATAGTCTAACAAACATGGAATAACAAATATGATCAAACAAGTTGTTTAAGAACCCAAATTACTCTTGTTCCAATCTACAGATTATTGCAATTACCGTCTGAAAATAGCTTAAAATTTATCAAATTATTTCCAAAGAAGAGACCGACACCGAACTATTAATTCGGTTTGGAATTCGATAATAAGTTCAGTCGAGAGTATTACCAGCTTTACCGAATTGTAATTCAGTAAAGAGTTCATTAACTAGTTCTGTCAAAAAGATTATTCAAGTTCTACAGCTTATTCAATTGACAATTCGGCATCTAGTTCGGTAAGAAGTTCGGTACCTAATTGTTACTTAAGTTTCTACTCTGAATTATATGACAGTTCTGTAAGTAATTTGTTAAGCAGATCGATACCTAATTTAGCCAGAGAACCAATTTGAGTCCTAAGATCGGATTTAAGTGACAATTCAGTAAGCAATTCAGTAGACAGTTCGGTCATGGACCAAAATACACGAATTTAGCTTGGTTCAGTTATGATTTTTGCTATTCAAAGCTCTAAACATCTACTTGGGTATATTTCTATCGTCTAAGGCCAGTTAGCAGTCAAATCTATGTTACCCCAAGATTAGAACCCAATCAACAAAGCAGCGCAAAGAGATCAAAGCACTTCATAACAAACATTCAGACGCAATAACATAATCAAGTCTTAATGTAACAGAATTCAGATTATCAAATTATGATGTGGTGTTTAACTTACTAGGTCTGTCCTTAGCTTAATAATAAAAATCGAAAATAGAAAATAGAGATAGGGTAAAACCCTTAGAGGTGGACCAAAGATCCCAGAAATGATGTTGTCGCATCCAGACATGAGCAAAGCTCAAGAATGATATTGTCGCATCCAGACATGAGCAAACCTTAAGAATGATGTTGTCGCATATCCAATTAGGGGTATCAAAATGACTCATAACTCGATGAGTTGATATGAACCCGCAAAAACTAAATGTTGGATTTAAACTAAATTGATTTTGATCTGTTTATGACACGACACGTTTTACCTGCTTATAAACGAGTCGAGTCGAGTTTGACTAACAGGTTAGCGTGTCGACCCGCATAATTGGGGTTAAAATTAAATTTATATAATTTTAAAGGATTAAATAATATTTTTTAATATATATATATTATCAATATAACAAAACCCTAACTTTTTAATAAATTAGAAACTATTCTGTCTATCTGCCTCCTCTCTTGCCTTCAACCGACCGGCGCAACTTTCTCTCCTCTCCTCTACCTCTACCTCCTGTCTTGTCATCAATCAACCATTACTTAATTATCACCTCCGCTGCCCATTCTTTGTGGTTTACCTTAAACGAAACTCTTCTCAATGACTATCTATTGTTAGCGTTGTCAATAACCCTCGTATATTTTTTCTATCATTAATAGTCTCAATCTCAGTTCTTTTATCTTGAGCTTAAAAGTGAGTGTCTCTTTTTATTTGACATATTGTTCTTGACTTTTATTAGTTTTAATCAAATTTGCAATTGAAGGTGTATAGATTTTGATTGAATGGGTTAAACGGGTTAACGGATAAACAAGTTAAATAGGTTAACTCATAAGCATGTTAAATGGGTTAACGCATAAACAGGTTAAATGAGTTAATGAACAAACGGATTCAATAAGTTAACAGATAAACATGTGAAACGAGTAATCGAGTTGCACAAATATAATTTTTGAGTTATTTAACCAAATTAATCGTGTTGACACGTTAACACGCATATTAAACGAATTCGTGTCGTGTTGAAAAAATTGCAACTTGTTTATTAAATGTGTCGAGTCGAGTTAGATATAAACATAATCGAGTCGTGTCGAGTGCAGTCAAACCGGATTCACTAACACAAATTGACACTCCTACATCCAATAAGTCGGCTACAAGGCCTAATGTGCTTTCACACATCAATCTATACATCTACTTTTCCCTACAGCATGCTGGTCTTATCGTATTAATCTAGGATAGGACTTATTACAGATTATAGAATTTGTATTTTTAGATTAGCAGACAGATATGAATTCTAATTCATGTAACAACATTAAAGCATCGGAGTTAATATAAAATCACATACTTCACAAAGTTAAACAAGCAGATGTTTAGATAAAATTCAACAAATATAGTTCAAAATAATCTAGACTCAAATGCAGCAACAATATAGTAATCGAATTTCAGAATTCAGACTTTCAGTTTATATTAAGTTTAAACACAAAAACACATTTAAAAAAGCAGAAACATACAACATGGGGCATAAACATGACTACTAACCTTTCTCGCTAATCCAAAATACGTCGAATCAATCCGGCTGGCGATCCCCAATTCGATCTAAATCAAATCAATAATATAACACAAAAATTCCCAATTCATAAAGTTAGGGTTTCAATTTGGGTAGCGAAAAGAACCCGAAAACAAACCTGAAAGACCCAAAATACATGTATTGAAAATTAAGGGTTTCAAAACTCAAATCAATTGAAGTTAAAAATCCCCAAATCCGAAAATCCTAAATCATTCAAGATATCCCAAATCAAAATTAAAGTGGATTAGTAAAATAAGGAATTGAAATCAATACCTAGAACAAATAGAAAAATTAAAATCTAGCTCTCAATCTGGGAGAATGAAGTTTAAAATTCTGCGGGAGGTTTTGAGTTGAGAGAAATGAGAGAAACTAATTTTTAGAGTTTTAAAAATATGAAGAGAATGGTTTCTAAACCTAATTTTCAACATATATATATATATATATATATATATATATATATATGGGTGGCAAATATCACCATAAACCCACAAATACCATTTGATTTTAAAATGACACACACTAAAAAATAATTGCAAAATACATCAAATTTCCTTTTTGTTTTCAAAACTACCCAAAAGTCAAATTAGGTCAAAACATGCGATTAAACTGGAAAGTCAATATTTTTAAAATACCCATTTTACCCTTGAACGAAAAATAACTTGAAATTAAATAAAAATACAAATAACAAAAATAAATTCCGAAATAAGAAAATGAATAGCCCTAGTTTACGGACGTGACAATCTCCATGGTCTCCATGGTTCTCAGATCCCCATCGGGCATATCCCAAAACTAACCAACTAGATCTACATTGTTCTCTCAGGACATATAATAACTAGTGTACTCTCCGCGCGTTGCGCAGAATTGAGTATTTTATTACAATAAAATTATTAATAAAAATAATAATCACGAAAAATTATTGAAAAAATAAATTTATAAATAAATATAAAAAAACAAATATTATTGTATCAATTGAATAAAAATTTATTATCACTAAAATTAATAATAAAAAATAAAATATTTTATAATAACACATTCCATCAATAAAAAATAATAAGGTAATTAAAAAAAAATCCAATGTTAACTTCAATATTATATATATATATTAAAATTAATTAATAATTCAAATAAAATTGGAGACAAAATGGATGAAATAATATGAAAAAATTTAAAAATAAATAATAGTAAATCTTTAAATAGAAAGGAAGAAAAATAAAACTAAAGTAATATATATTATCTTATAAATACCATTTTTTTTCATCTTCGTATAATTGTATAAGCATTGGTCAAATCTCTAAACAAATAAAATAAAATTATTGTAAACAATAATTATAGAAAATGTTTAAAAAAGTTACTATAAAATGAATTGAAAGAAATAAAAAGCAAGAAACATACATAGGTGGCGGATCATAGTAAATAAAAATTAAAACAATAAAATAAATGTTACCCTAAAAATACAATTAGAGAACAATCGTATAAGTAGTGGCTGAATTTGTGAAAAAAAAAAATAAATTCATAATTATTAAAAAAAATTATGAAATAAAATCATCTCCAATGTGGATTGAAGGAAAAAAAAATAATGTAATGGATTGGTAAGAGTAAGGAAAATATAATTAACACAGAAGATCAAATCAAATAAACAAATATGTTTTTATACTTGAAAGAGTACATATGGAGACCCTCTCTCTCTCTGATGGAGTATAGTCTCCATCAAATGTTTTTAGGCTTGAACTTCCATCGGTAGACTGTTCTGATTGGCAGCTGGTCAACCACTTTGTGCAAATTATATTGGTGGACAAATCACAACACATATAAAAGACATTTACAGAGACACGAATAACCTGTTATAAGCAACACCTATAGCTTTGATACCTCACTGTTGCATTCTAAAAACATAAAAACAAAAGTTTCACAGAAATTAAAAAAAAAAATATCAGTGACTACAGTTTATTGGAGAGAGAGAAAGTGTTACTTCAAAAAATATGGAAAGGAGGATCATTCGAAAGAGATCCGAGATCCAAAGATGATATCTGAAAGGTGGCGCAAGATTGTTCTTCTCCTTGTTGATATCTTCATGGTTCATTATTACTTATTCAATCTGTAGAATTTGAGATCCCAATATGAAATACTAAAGAGAATTTGAAAAAATAAAATCTAGAAAAGAAAAATCAAAAGTTTTGTAGGAGTATAAAAAAAATATAATCAAGATAAAAAATCAAATCTGATCGTATACTCGAAAGAGTCTGAAAATATAACCTTCCTTAAAAATTCTTCAAAAACTCCTCAACCGAACCGCATCATCCAAACTCTGCAAAAACACTAATTCACAATATGAAACGTGCTTGCTGAAGCGAAAAAAAAAAACAAAAATCAAATCAAATCAAACCGTAACTTACCATATGAAATATGCTTGCTGAAATAAAAATTATAAAAATACAAAAATAAAATCAAATTCTAACGGCTGGTCGCCGTAAATCAAATTTGAAATTGATAAACAAAAATAGCAACATACCTTGCATATCAAAATCATGACCCTTAGTTCCAGAAAAACTTTTCTAAAAACAAATAATATTTATTATGAACTACCGACGACATCAATGGTAGAGAACCTAATTGTTGGATTCAAATTTTATGGTTTTTTTGCCTTTCTTTTTCAGTAGAGAGTGATTAATAGTAGAGAAGACGTTTTGGGAGAGAAAGTGAGGATGAGAGGTAATAACTTTACAAATTAATATACCTTGAATAATTAAGGTATTCAATATAATAAAAATAATTAGACGGAAGGGAAAGGGACAAATGTGGGAAGAGGAATAGACGAAATTAATGAGAGTGGGGAGAAAGAGACTTAAAAGAAAAGTGTAGCCACGTGTCATCTTATAATTGGTAAAAGTTGTTCAAATTTCAAAATTGGTTGTTTTCGATGTTTTTCAACCCAAGCGAGAACTCTCAGCCATGACACCTCATCTTCGTGGGGTCCACTGAGAGTTCCGCTTTATATATATATAAATAGATATAAGCATCATATTTATAGCACCAAGTTACATAGTCATAAAGTAATCCTGAATCATTAAGAAAACACTTTCCTATTTAGGATTCTCAAAGATCTCTTCCCAATTAGAATACACTTTATAAAATACCATTCCTAATCAAATGTAACAGTTCCAAAATAGTTTTCGAATGTTTTCTTAGTTACAAATCAATTATGGATATCCGAGTATAGCTGAATTCTCGTCAGAATCCTAACACCAAAGGCATAAAAACAAAATCCAATGGGATGGTAAACTTAAATTCAACTTTACTTAAAATGAATCTTCTTGAATAATAATATTAGAACACTGCACATAATATAATATATATATATATTTTTTTTTTTTCTAATTGAATAAATTTACATGCCAATCATAGCTAATACATATAAAATCAAAACACACAAGATTATACTTACTCATAATAATACAAACATAATAAATTTAAATTAAACATGTAAAAAAATAATCCAAATTAAAAAGTAATTTAAAGGAATAATTCCATATTTCAATTTGTTTAAAATGAATTAAGTTAGATCAAAATATTCTTCCCACAAGTGATCAATTATTTCTTTCAAATTGAAACTATCATGCTTTATTTTTGAAAAAAAAAACACTCTATACATTATTAATGTTTTAAAAAATAAAAATTGAAATTTTTTTCCAAATATATATTACAAAATTAATCATAAATTCAAAAAATAAAAAAATTGAATTTTTTCCCAATTTATATTACAAAATTAATCATAAATTAAAATTAAGGACACGGTAAACACAGTAACATAAAACATTCTTAATTTCAAATTTTATTTTTTTTATATATATTAAAAAATATATTTTTAAAATATTTTATTTTAAAATAATATAATATTTAAAACAAACTATCATAAAAAGTCAATTAATAAATATTTGTGTCATATTTATATATAAAAATACCTCTACTTGATTCTATTTTTAAGTATTTTTTATGGGTCCATTGCATTTTTTGACTATTTATTAACCAAAGTATATTTTTAGACCAAAATTAAAATTTGGGTTATTTTCATTTTTGTTATTTTATAACTTTTATTTACATCATATAGCCCAACTTTAAAAATTTTACAAAAATAATCTTTCAAACTTTCACTTTTCAAAAATGAACCAAATTGACCATTTTATCCTTCTGTGAAGATCTTTCACACTGATCTGTGAAGGTGTGAAGGTGGTCTGTGAAGAGGACCTTCACATATGTGATGGTCTATTTTTGAAAATCAAAGTTTGAATGACTCAAAAATAGAAATAAACTTCTATTGGTTTAGTTTTGAATTTTTAAACTTTATTTGGTTTATTTTATATAATTTCCCCTTAAAATTTTTACAAAACTAAACTTTTTTCAAAAGTTTTTGCAAGAAATAGACTAAAATGACTATAATACTTTCTGCTTCCCGTCCTGATTTGCTTCCCGGGCAAATCAGACCGGGAAGCAGCAAAATATAAATGCTTCCTGGTGTTCTGCTTCCCGGACCGGGAAGCATGAAACCAGGAAGCAGTTATATTTTGTCTGCTTCCCGGTCCACCAGGAAACTCATTTTTGCAATTTTTTTAAAAAAATCTAAAAGTGTGAAAAAATTTAGGGTTGGTCTAAAACTAAAACTAAAAAATTAAAAAATATATATAAAAAATCTAATTTTGAATATTTTTACTATTTTTATTTATTTATATTTTGAAATTAAAAAAATTTAATAGAAAATTTAACTATTTAGTTTTAGTCGCTGGGTGAATAACGTAAAATCTTTAATTATGCAATAACCACAGAATAAAATAATTATAAAATGTTTATAAAATTACAATTAAAATAATTAAATCCAACAATACTACTAAATCATAATAACACTTACACAATTGAAGTGATAGTTTACACCTCATTATTTGGTTGATTTGAATATTTTCTCATATAATTATTATTCATCACGATATATCACCATGCTAAAATTTATATATAAGTTAAATTCATATATAATATATATTAAATTATTAATTAGTATAAATTTATATATAAATTGAATTAAAATATTTATAAAATAAAATTAAAGTTAATTAATATTAAAATAATATGCCTATTAATTAACTCAATATACTGTATTTATAAAGTTTGAAAATTAATTATGTAAATATTCACATATTCTGATATTTTTTTAAAAAGGTCCGAATAATTTGGACTTTGGATTCACACATTCGATGTGATCCATTTATCCTCAACTAATATAATTAGTTCCATTAGATCCTCCACTTTTTACTTGTTCTAATAATGAAAAGTTTTCGTACAAATATTATGTTCAATCTAACCGAAAATCAGTTTCGGATAATGAAGCCAAATTATACCTATAAAAACAATAAAATGTGAATAATGCTTGACGGTCCGCTGATAACAACGACAAGGTGATAATACAAATATATAACAAAAGAAATGCTATCGAGACCATATGTTCCTCTGAATTTTGAGGAAGTCAACAAAGAACTTATTTATAAAGGAAGGTTTTGTGACTGTCGTTCAAATATATGTATTTCTATAATATTGTGCGCATCAAACAAATTTTAATTGGGCAAAAGACAAATGGAGGACTCCCAATTATTCAATGAAGCTTGATGATACAACAATCAAAAATTCCTTACTTGCCCAAAATAAGAAAACATCATCATTACAATGCATTTCCTTTACGTAGCTCAGTTTGAGTTCACCAAACATCCATCCTCAAATTTTACGTATTAAATGTCAAAAAATGAAAAAGACAACCGCCCAAAGAATATCACAAATCTCTATATACTCTGTTTTATCAATTTTATCATCGCTTTCTCCGTATGTATCTCCCGCATTTTACCACCGCTTTCTCACATTCTATATATGTATGTCCAGCATTTTATCAAACTTTCTACAGTTCGTAAAAGTAGTTATTATTATTTACCAATCACTACCTCTAAAAATGTGATCAAGATTTACCTCTCATCTCAATTAAGCTTGATAGACCTGGGGCTCAGGTGGCCCATGAACCTCTCCTGATCAGTAAGGGCATGGCGAAAATGGCAGCGATGACCATAAGGACAAACATCCCCGGCAAGGACCATCCTGCAGACCTCTGTCTTGTAGCGTGGGTGGCGGATGACAGGGCGGAGTTCTTCAATCCCGTGAGCAAACTGGCAATGGTCACCATATGGGCAGGCCCCAGTTTCTTGCCATTTGTTGCACAATTCAGTCTTGAACATGCCTTGATTGTATACCTCCAGTTCAAGTGGCTCCTCCTCTCTCTTTCCTCCTCGCACATACACTTTTTGCTGCATTAATTAGTTAATTAATTAATTACTTGATTAAGCACAGCAAACACAACTCACAACAGGCTTCAAAGTATCTCTTGCTTGCCTATTTGGTCTAACGTACCTATCAACCAGGTCCACACAGACAGCCAACTAATCCCTTATCACGTGAGTATATTTTCTTACTGATCAAGGCAACAACTACTAGACTCTTTTGAGCTTTAATTTCTTAGACAAAGAAACAAAAGGTATACAGATCAATATATATTTTCTCTTATATTCATTACATTCATAAATATCAATAAACAGTTCCATTACCTAAATCATAATTCTAACTGACCAAAAACTTATATGTATCCAATTGACAAGTCAAATCAATTTTTATATAGTATAATTTAATATGCATTTTCAAATGGTATAGTGATAGTTAGATAGTTGCATTATTGGATAAAAAGAGATGAGTAGATACTGGCAATTATTAAAAGTTGAGTTGTAATTCACACGCAAATAAAGGGAATGGAATAAGCAATTGCAAAATAAAATAAAATAGAGATTGTAAATTTACCGCGGAAGTGAGGGGAGCAGCAGTACGGCGTGTCTTAGTGTTATTAGTGGCCGCGGCGGCTACAGCAGCAGTTGGACTAGTCTTCAAGTAACCACTGGACCTTACGGAGATACTTTTTGGCAGTGACACTCGCTTCACATCCACATTCTCCATCACGCTCGTTGGACTCTCGACACACACCTCCTCCCGATTATCTCCACCTGCTCCAGCCCCAGCTCCACCGCTGCTGCCGCCTATACTCAACCTTCTCATCCCTGCGTTCACCATGTTCTCAAATGATGTCACGGCATTGTTGTTGCTGACATTGTTATTGTTCTCGAAGTCGTTGGAACGGTGAACGTCGTTGACAGAGGATTTGATGAGAAGGTTGATGTGCTTGTTGAGCTCGCGATTGACGGATCGAAGTGAGGCGTTCTCCTGGCGGAGGATCTCTGCCTCCTTTGCTGCCTCACGGAGGCGCGTCAGGCATAGAGTATGGCGGTTCACCATGTCCTGATGCTGCTGATGTTGCTGTTGTTGTTGCTGCATTAAGACGCGGGAGTAGTAGAGCGCGTCGTTGACGTCTAGAGGCCTCAAACCAAAAGACTCGTACATCGGAGCATATTCCTCACCGCTTTGGCTGTCCGCTGAGTTGAGGCCTGCGGCTCCGAGGTTGCTATAGGCAGAGGTCGATAAGCTTTCGTTCTGCATTTTCCTGCCTGATCAAAGAACCACAAATTAGAAAAAAGTCAGATCTAAAATCAATAAAACAGTAAAACTCATCGCGAAAAAGAAATACTAAAGTAATTCCAAATGAACACAAGAAATCAACAAAAGAAATAATCAAATCAAGAAAGTCAATCTTGAATCATCAACAGAACGAACAGATCAATCTATCAACAATTCATCACAGTTCACACTCAGAAGTTCATCGGCCTAAAACGATAGTCCACAATACTAAAATCATCAACACAAGTTCGTTTCAGCTCCCAAAACCACAACAATTAATCAATTAGACCACGAAATCAAGAAAGCAATCTAACAAATACTCAATCAAAGCTTGAATTACAAAAATTAGCAAACAAAACCAGAAAAAGAGCAGCGAGGAGACCTTGAAAGCGATGGTGAAATGAGATCTGAAAACCGAGGGAGAGAGAAAGAGAGTGAGTAGTGATTGCTTGCGAGACAATTTTAGAGAGAGAAATCGGTTAGAGATGGGTTATATAGTGGGTGATATTTTGGAGGGAAAAGAATCGAAGGCATGTTTGGTGTGTGTTTACAAATGAAACGAAAACCGTTTTTAAACAAACAAACAGGCACTGACTTTCTAACAGAATTGTTTTTTTTAAATATTGACATATATGCCCCTACCACATTAGCTGCACAAAACGTCTTACTATCGCGTGCAAATTGTACAACTACCTGAAAGAAACCCACCGTATCAGTTTGTTACATGCTTTTTGGGGCAACACAAAGCGAACATCTCCTCTTAAATTACTTTATAACCACTAATTCTTAATCTATTTACAAATATGCCACTCGTTATTTCACCAACGAATCACATCGTTTTGCTATAATTTGATCGGACGGCTTAAGTTTCATCAATCAAGATGGTTTCGAACTTCCATCGTCATTGACTATTTTTTCCTCCTCAAGACTTCATGATTCTTCTTCTACGTATCAGCATATCAATTTACATATCAAAATAAATAAAATTATAATTAGTTTTGTTTTCTTCATTTATAAAATTTAAATTTCTAAATTTATAATTCATATTATACTTAAGGAGCATTGGATTTATATTTAAAATTTATTTAATTTTTCGATTTATAAATTTTAAGTTAATAATTTTTTTTTAATTTGTAAAATTTAATTGATATTTTTAAGTTTCGTAACTCAATCATCACATACATCAATTTTGAAAATTGAAAAGTTAAATTTATTAATTTTAAAATTTAAAATTATTTTTAAAAAATAATTAAATTAATACATCAACTTAATTACACAACCGTATAAAATTAAAAAATTATTAAAAAATAGTTAAATTTATAAATTTTTCAAAACCTTCTTGCCTATATTTAAATTTGAAGTGCTACATGATTTTATAGATTGATTTGGACATCAATAATTATTACGGTGTAGTTGTAGGTGATAATAAAATTAAATATATTAAATAAAATAATTGATTTGAAATTTAATTGAATATTTAGTTAGTAAGATGGAATTGTAAGCTTCTAGCGGTTGGTTAGGGGATGATTGAATTGCTTGATTTTGAAGTCAATTGGGAAAGAGAATGGTGCCGGTGGTTTTGAGGTTTCTTAATTACAACAATTCATGAAGACAGATTAAGACTTTTTTCCCAATCAAAAACCACATCAATAAATCAATTATTATTTTTAATTTAAAAAAGCAAAACAAAACAGAACAGAAGCCATCATCATTTTCTCAACGTTTGCTTCTTTTTCACAACTATAACAACCTCTTTTTATATATATGTAATGTATATGATGGTTTGTTTG
This sequence comes from Cardiospermum halicacabum, assembly GCA_031304145.1. Lineage (NCBI taxonomy): Eukaryota > Viridiplantae > Streptophyta > Magnoliopsida > Sapindales > Sapindaceae > Cardiospermum > Cardiospermum halicacabum. The sequence continues at coordinate 8,435,589 of CM062395.1, forward strand.
TTTGACCAATAGCTATGTTTTCAAGTAGCATGTCAATGAGTTTGGCGAATAACAAAACAAACAAGTCCATCTGAAATTGAACCAACCCTTTTAACTTCCATTGTGTGATGGTTGTTAAGTTGGCTAATATGGTTCTTGCTATCAAGGGTTGAGTTGAGGTGATAATTATAACTAATTTAAAGTTTGTATTTCGTTTTCAGTATGCTTTTTCTCCGTTACAGCTACATGTTGCTAAATATCATCATGACAATGTATCACCTTGCTCTACAAAAAGCACTGTCGTTTTCATTAACATTCTAATTATAATATATATATATATATATGTTTGGGCTCGCAATAGCTAGTATTAAGGTAGAGGTACACAAATCTTAAAGATAGTGATAAGGGATATTATACCAAATTGAGGAGGAAGAATGACTGATGAATAAAGATATAATTCATATCAATCCTTCTTTTTATGTAAATTAAAAAAATTTATACAACAAGAAAGTTTCTCCAAACATGACATGCATGAAAACAAATGAACATGCATCATGATCTCCAAGATAGCATCATGAGATGATATTGTATGACCATATCTCGCTTGATTCCCTACTCGAATTTCATTCAACAAAACTAAACAAAAATAAAGAGAGAAAAACATTAGACTATCGGTGCCTGATTAGTAAGCTCTTACTATAACAACCACACACAAATGTGTCTTATTAACTTATAAGTATGAGTGGGCATACAAATGCACTTAAGGATATCCAAACTTCATTAGCCATGTTATTAGCATCAAAAAAACATTTAGGAAAATAAACATTGGAAATCCAATACCTGGTGCCTTGGTCCGCGCCTTTGTCCATAGGACCAAGTCGCTGACCAAGCTGCTAGAAATTGTACTGAAACTTTCTGGCGTCTTGACTCGTGCCTTGGTCTAGTGGACTGAATCACTGACTGATCTATTAGAAACTATACTGAGAGTTTTTGACATCCTAGCTCGCGCCTTGATGGATAGGACTAAATTGTAGGCCACTCTACCAAGAAGTGTATCGAGAGTCCTTGGCATCTTAGCCCATGCCTTGGTCCGCTTGACCAAGACGCCGACTAAGGCGCCTAAAATTATACAAATAGTAATGTGCACCTTATCTCTCACCTTGGTCCGCATATCCAAGGTGTCGGGCAAGACACCTAGTACATAATAAAGGCAACAAAAATAGAGCATTGTCATTCCCAATTAACCCACAAGTTACATGTAAGGTCCTAATCCATTTAGTGGCCTAGTTTGAGCTACCCCACAATAATATTTAGCAACAAACAATGATGTTTACCAACTAAGAGAGAGATTAGGCTTATTTCAACATATTTACATAATAAAACAAGTTTCACTAATCCAAAAAGCATACAAATCATCTTGGCATGAAGTAAAACACAAAATGGTCAAGTTTTTAGTAATTTCCCCTAATTCTTGCTCAATTAGAGAACCGGGGTCATTAGGGTTGAAGCCATCAATCTAAGTTAGGCCCTCATTAGGGTCTGAAGACTAAAATCCGTAGAGCTGATTGTATCCCCTCGAGCTAGTCATCTACCTATGGATTCGTTCGTTAGGCACAGTGGTTATGGTGATATCACACCTTAGGAGTCATTACCTAATTCTATAAGTTTAGCTACTTTGCTAGTTGATCATTTATGAAATACATATAGAGAATTATCAATTTCACCTTATGACATGCCAATACATTCACTAATTGACTAAAATAAGGGCAATCATGTCCTTTACCATGTCTTATCAACACCCATCATATAAGTTTCATTAAATATTATTGTTGTATTTTTGTATCATCTGTTTAGGTGTTTGGACTGTTTTCTATTGGCTTACAGACTTGTGGGCTTCTGGAAAATTAGTAAGGCCCAACCCACTTGATCTGGCTCAGTACATCACTTACTATGGGTATTTAAGATCCTAGATTTTTTAATGTAGCACACTTTTTTTCATTTTTTCTCTTCTTCTCCTGATTGCCTCTTTGCTCTGGCGATTTAGGGTTTCTTGTCTCCCTGACTTTGTATCTTTTTTTTTACTTGTATCTTTCACCGTCATAGTGCAACCGGCCACTGAGCCGCCACCCCGTGGATGTACACCTTGGTAGCACATTTGTGTTACCGGTGGATCTACATAAAAATACTTGTGTTGATCTTTTGGTTCTTGCTTGACTTCATTTTATGAGTGATTAATTTTTATCAATACACAACAATTGGTATCAGAGCTTAATCGCTCGATTTCAAAAACCCTAATCTTTGTTATTTTTGTTTCTTGTTTTCTTTCTCAGATGGTTGACTTAGTTTTTCTTGTTGTTGTTACAGGTGGAAGGTGCAACCCTTGTATACGGCGACGATGAACTGAAATCGACACTTTTGAAGATGAAAACAGATCTTGATAGGATCTGTCAAAACCCTAGTTTTTGAACTTTCTTCTTTAATTTTTATTTCTTGCTATTTGTCTTGTTCTTGGGGTTGAAGTTTGACTTTTTGTCACTTAGAGGTGAAAACGATCTAGAAAAGAAAGGATAAATGAAATTAAAATCATAAAGAATTGGAAACAAGTATAGAAATGGCTAAAATTGTCATACTAGAAGATATTGCGGCTTTTAGTATCGGCATGGTACATTTTTCAAACTCTTACATGGGTGTATCTAATCATGACTTTTGATGACTTTTGATGACTTTCATAGACTTTAAATGTCATTAAAAATCTGCAGGTATCTAATAATGACTTTTGAAGACTCTGCAAAAGTCATGGGGTATCTAATCATGACTTTTTTAGACTTTTAAAATGTATTCGAAAGTCATGGGGTATCTAATCATGACTTTTATAGACTTTTAAAAAGTCTTCAAAAGTTTTGGGGTATCTAATCATGACTTTTATAGAGTCTATAAAAGTTTTGGGGTATTGTAATTTTCATGACTTTTGAAGACTTTTAAACTTGACAGACTTTTATAGACTTTTGTAGACTATTTTAACCAATTAAGGAAATTTCAAGTTAAAAAATTGTCTCATCCTTTCCTCACAAACTTTGAATGAATTTTGAATACTTTTAAATATTAACAATTAAAAACTCAATTTCAACCCCCTTAGTTATTCTTTTATTTATTTACTTTTTACTTTAATTATAATTGTGAAATATTTTAAAATCATCTATATGTATTTTTTTATAATATTTTTTTATTTTTTTTTCAAGTGTTATATTTTTTGTTTTATTGAAACAATTATTTTATTTTATCATATATTTATATTGAACAAAAATAGATTGTCTCATTCTATCAATTACATTAAACAAATAATTAAATATTGGGTAAGAAAGTGTAAACATAATAATAATTTATCGGTAAATTTATAGAGTGAAAAATGTACACAACAATCGAAAGAAAAAGTAAAAGAAAAGAAAATGAGAGGAAAAAATTATAGAATATGCATATTAAAATAAAATAATGACTTATTAGAATTAAGGGCTGACCCCACCAATCGTGGATGATGTGATAGTAATGGAATCTTTAGTAAGATTATTGTTGAAAAAAAATACCTCTTTCTCTTAACACACAAAAAAATGAAATAAATTTTTTTTATGCCAAAGGACTTTTTACTTTCAAAATCAATGAATTTTCATCCATTCTTAAAAAGTATTTGAAAGTTCTATCAAAATTAACTAATTCATATATGAAAGTCTATGAAAGTCATTAAAAGTCTATAAAAGTATTGAAAGTCTACAAAAGTCATTTATAAAAATCCATCAAAAACTACAAAAATCATGAAAAGTATATTTTAGAAGTCTATGAAAGTCATTGCTGGATTTATAAAGTCTATGAAAGTTTATAAAAGTTTATAAAAGTCTATAAAAATTTATAAAAGTCTATAAAAAATCATTCCCTTTTTAAAGTCTATAAAAGTCTGTAAAAGTCTATAAAAGTCGTGATTAGATACCGGCCCCTTATAAAATTAGGGCTCCTATTTACTATTTTTACCTTCGCTGCCTAAGTGGGGTTTAGTTTACGCCCTAAGGGTATGATTGGTTGAAACTCTCTGTGATTCTTGTTTGATTTGTTTGATGATTTTGTTAGTTGACCTGAGTTGTTCTTTATATAAATTCAAGCCTTGGTTGTATTGATTGATAACTCTTTAGTGATTAGATTGATACTAATTCTTTTGAATTTTCTCTTGTGTATTAATCTGTTGACTGTTGTTTGTTTGTTAGGTGATTAAAATTATTTTTTGTTTGGCTGTTGTTGTTGTTTTGTGATACATTAGTTGTATTATTACTTCTTACAATCTATGTGTGAGCTTGTTTGTTGATTCTTGTTTGTCTCTTGGCATATTGCATCTTTTTAAGAATTAAGGGTTAACATGGCTAAAACTCCTAGTTAAAGTCATATTAACATAGAAATTTTTTATGGAACTCAAGATTTTGTGCTTTGGCAGAAGAAAATGTTATCCATTTTAGTCTATCATGGGGTTGGAGGGGCTGTTGATAAAGAGTACCCTGAGGATGTCTCTGAGGCTGAAAAGAAACGTTTAGATAAAATGGCATATCACATGATATTATTGCATTTGTTTGATGATGTTATGACTAATGTTGCTAGTGCTAAAACTGCATCTGAATTGTGGACTACTTTGGAAACAAATTGTTTGGAAAAAGATGTTCAAAATAGATTGTTGAGCCTGTACAGGTTATTTGGTTTTTAATTTGATCCTAAAAAGAAAGTTGCTGAAAATTTGGCTGTTTTCAAAAGACTTGTGCAAGATTTTAACAGTAGAACTAAAGAGGATAGTAGATTGTCAGAAGAATATCTTACTATGATTCTTTTACATGCATTGCCTGAATCTCATTCTGTTATAAAAGAATTTATTTCCTTCAATAATACTGCATTGACCACTAAATTGATCATTGATGATTTGACTTTTAGAACTGCTAGTGAAGAAAAGGTTAAATCTGAACCTGAGGAGTTGATGGCTCATAGTCAGAAACCTTTCAGGAATAAAAAGAAAAAGTTTAATTCTGCAAATCAACATGGTAACAACCACTATAATAACTCTGGTAATTCTAAGGATAAAAATAAAGGAAAGACTAAATAAAATAAGGAAATGAGTTATTTTTACTGTGGAAAACAAAATCATCTTGTGAAGGATTTTTTTCAGAAGAAGAAGGATGAGGCTAAGGGTATCTCTAAGCTTGTATCTTCTTATTCTGTCATTATTTGTGATGATCATGTGCAATTCTGTGAAGGCTTGACTATTGTTGCTAAATTGTCTGATGCTCTGTCTGTTAATCAATATAATGCTTTAGATTGGGTCATTGATTCTGGTTGCATACATCATATGACACCCAACAAGGACTGGTTTGGTGAACTCAAATTTGGAAATGAGGGACTGGTCCTAATGGGGTTTGATCATAAATGCATGATTAAAGGTATTGGTTCTATTAGAATTAAACATTTTGATGGTACTGTTTGGATTTTGCATGATGTTAAGTATGTGTCTGATCTTGGAAGAAGTCTCATTTATTTTATTGCATTGGATTGTCTTGATTTTGAATGTTTGTTTAAAAACAAACTGTGTGTGTTTTGAATTCCAACACTAAAGAAATGGTTATGAAAGGAAAGAAATGTGATCATTTGTATAAATTGGTTGGTGAAACTGTTGAGGTATTGGCTGTTGATAAACCTGCTGTGTCTAATTTGCAAAAATGACATAATATGCTTGGTCACTTGGGTGAAAATGCATTAAAGGAATTAAAGAAAAAGGGGTTAATTAACTGTGATGATAACTGTAAATTGGATTTCTTTGAGCATTGTGTTTTTGGTAAACAAACTTGATTGCCTTTTACTAAATCTGATTTTAAAGCTACTTCTGTTATTAATTATGTACATGCTGATCTTTTCGCGGACCAAAACTTTTAGCAAAAGTGTCTATTTTCTGTCTATCATTGATGACTACTCTAAATATGCTTGGATGTATTTGTTAAAGAGTAAGGATGAGGCTTTTGTTAACTTTAAAACCTAGAAAACGCATATTGAAACTGAATCTAATTGTAAGGTTAAGACCTTAAGAACAGATAATGGGCTTGAATTTTGCAATGACTTGTTTGATGCTTTCTGTGCTGAGAATGGTATCAAAAGGCATAGGACAAGTTTATGGGTACAGATTCACAATATACCTATCATTTGTATGACCAAGAATGGGGCTCGGACTCTTGCTAAAGATTGGGTCTTATGGTTCAAATTCCTGCTGAGAATAAAGACTGTTGTGGATCATTCATGAGGGTTAAAGTTAGAATTGATGCCCGCAAACCACTTCTCAGATGAGCTAGATTCAACATTGATGCTAGTAAGGACCCTCATACTATTGTCTTTAAATATGAGAAGTTGCTAGAATATTGTCAAGCCTGTGGTACACTTAACCACCAATTATACGAATGCAAGGATTTGGTAACAAAGGAGATGATACCAAAAGGAGCGGATCCTCCTTACAACTCTTTACTTATAGCTCTTACAGTGGATAAAGAAGGCATAAAGACAAATAAACAGAGTTATAAAACCCAAATGAAAAGTCAAAATCCAAACCGTCCTCATCACTCAGATGGAAACCAAAACAACCTTGTACCAAACCTCCATAATAAAGATTTGGACCTCACAAAAAAAAAAACACACATACACCTGGTGAGAACATTCAAAAAAGCATTTACATCATCCTAGCTAGGAAGACATAGATCCTAAACAGCATCATTGTGTCCTCTAAGACAACTCCACCTGAATCCCAAATTCCAAGCAGAAAGGATAAACTCCTAAAAAAAATGACCAAATGTCAAATATAGACAAATCAATCCCCTAATCATCTCTGCCTAAACAATCCACCTCAGGAAACAACCACAGTACCCATCCACTAGACATCCAAAAAAAATAAAAAAACAAAAACATACAACCACCCCCACAGTAGAAGCAAATTCTCTTTTAAAAGAGCAGCAACCCTATGATGTCACACCCTTACTATCCACCAATAGTGAACTAAGAAAAGAACCATGTTTTTCGAAAAACCTCCATCACATAGACCTGAGCATTCCTAGCCATATGGACACAGAACCACCCCACCAAACTGACGACAACATTACCCCAAGTGAGATTGTAATATTACCTGAATTAGACCATACTCCTCATGCTTCTTTTGTTAGGCAAAGGAAATGGAAGAAAATTTCTCGAGCATCACAACCATCACTCACCATCCCACTTCAAAACAAAGCCACACCACCCCTAAAAAACCTAACAAACTCAATACCATTTATCCTTACCCTAGAAACAAACCACACTTCCAAGCACAAATTCACCAACCTGGACCAAGAGATGCAATGGCCCAAAAGGCAAAAAGAAGATAGACAAAGCCACAGTGAAATCAGATCGGCGAGCCCCGTTAAGGATCTACAACGGGCTTTTGAGACCAATGAGTTGCTTATTCTAGAATGTGCAGGGATTGGGGAGTGACAGAACATTCCGAGCCCTCCATAGGCTTATTTTAGAGACATCCCCTGTCTCGGTCTTTTTGTCTGAGACCAAGATATTTGGTGCTACGGCAGAAAATTTAAAATCATGATTGGAGTTCCAGTTCAGAACGCATGTAGATAGTACAAGTACAAAGGGTGGTCTGATGCTCTTGTCGAGAGACCAAGTGAAGGTTACAATTAAATCTAAATCAAAGGGTCACATTGATGTAATTATTACTGAGTCTAACAAACCTCAGTGGAGGTTTATAGGATTCTATGGTCATCCAAAGACTCATAAAAGATTCCAATCATGGGAACTTTTGAAACAGCTTAGGCATGGTAACACTCTCCTTTCGCTGATAGGAGGAGATTTCAACGAAATTCTCACATTACGGGACAAATTGGGAGGTGTAGTAAATAACAGAAGAACTGTGAACTAATTCAAATATGTGGTGGGCTACAATGGACTTAAGGATATAGAATTCAAAGGTTCTCCTTATACCTAGTCTAATATGAGAGATGGAGTTGAAAACATTATAATTAGGCTAGACAGAGTCATTGCAACTCCCAGTTGGACATCTCTATACCCGTTTGCTGATGTGCATCATTTAAGATTTTTAAGCTCAGATCACAGACCTCTACTGCTCAAAGTGACTAATCATCCATGTTGAAATCATCATGGTGCAAAAGATTTTAAGTTTGAGCCATTTTGGCTCAAAGATGAAAATTTTGTTTCCCAGGTGGTGGAGGCTTGGAGGAGTGGTGATCTTTTAACGGATAAACTTTCTAATTGTGTTGTACAACTTAAGCATTGGAGTTCCAGAAAGTTTAGAAACCTTAGTCAGAAAATTAAAGAAGTCCATAACAAGATTCAGCAGTTGTACCATAGAGCTGGTCAAACAGGGGTTATGAACTAAATCAAATGTCTCAACAGAGAGCTTGAATCTCTTCTCTCCAATGAAGAAGGAGTCTAGAGACAAAGAGTTAGAACAGATTGGTGGCTGGTGGGGATAAAAATACCCCTTTCTTTCATAGTAAAGCATCTGTCAGGCGTAGGAAAAATCATATTAAATGTGTGCATGATCTAGATGGGAACAAGTTTGAGGGAATAGATCAGATAACTGAGGCTTTCTCTATCTTCTATTCAAATTTATTCACCTTTACCAGTCCTTCAGCAAGTGACATTAATGCTGCTACTGACCACATACAGTCAAATTTAAATGCAAACCAAGTGGCCTCTCTTTTGATCCCTTTCACCCCAAAAGACATTTTAGATGCTTTATTCTCCATGCGTCCCAACTAGGCACCAAGTAAAGACGAATTTCAGCCCATTTTTTATCAGAGATATTGGGATATTGTGGGTGATGCTGTAACTCAGGAATGCTTAAACATCCTTAACAGAGGTAAATCAATCCGTGATCACAACCAATCCAACATTGTTCTCATCCCAAAAACCATGAACCCTCACTTTGTCACAGACTTTTGACCCATCAGTCTTTGCTCTGTGGTTTACAAGATTGTCTCAAAAGCCATTGCTCATCAAATTAAACATGTCATTCCTTCAATCATATCAGAGACATAATCTTCTTTTGTTCCTAATAGAAGTATCCAAGATAACGCCCTCATAGCCTTTGAAACTCTTCACTCTCTCAACCAAAGGAAGACAGACAAAAATGGTGCACTAGCTCTGAGGCTGGACATGAATAAGGCTTATGATAGGATTGAATGGTACTTTATCTCCTCTGTCCTATCTAAGATGAACTTTCCTCAGAATATCATTAAATTGGTTATGGAGCATGTATCAACCAGTGAATTTAGTTTTTTTACTAATGGGGTTAGAGCATAATCAATCGCCTCATCTAGAGGTTTAAGACAAGGTTGTCCTATCTTGCCATATCTTTTCATCATTTGTGCAGAAGCCTTGTCAAGCCTTATAAAATTTAAAGAGTGCGTCCGCAATGGGATTGGCTTTTATGGTATTAAAGGTGGCCCAGTAGTGAGTCATCTCCTTTTTTCTGATGACTGTGTTTTATTTTGCAGGGCAGCTGAACAAAATGCTTTGGTAATAAATGAAGTCATGAGAACTACGAAATTGCTTCTGGACAATTGATCAACAGGTAGAAAATATCCATCACATTCTCCCTAAATTTTGCTCAACATACTAGGAACACCATTCGAGCACTTTTAGGAACTCCTCGGAATTGCAACAATGACATTTATCTTGGTCTGCCATCTTTAGTAGGAAGGAACAAACGAAGAGTGTTCATGAACATTAAAGACAAAGTTTGGAATCGTGTTCAAAGTTGGAAGGATCAGATATTTTCAACAGGTGGCAAGAAAATACTTCTCAAGGCTGTAGCAATGGCGATACCCTACTATACAATGAGTCTGTTTAAGCTTCTCTCTAATTTTTATGATGATCTCAATTGTATGTTCTCAAAGTTTTGGTGGGAACAAAATAAACAGTCTCATAAGATTAGTTGGTGTAAATGGAACATTCTGTGCCAACCAAAAGATATTGGTGGAATGGGCTTCAAGGATCTACAGATGTTTAATCAAGCTCTTCTTGCAAAACTAGTATGGAGAATCCTCACTAATCCAAATCTTCTGTCTACACAAATTCTAAGGGCAAAATATTTAAGAAACTCATCAATCCTTGAAACAACAGCAAAGGTTGGAACTTCTCATGTTTGGCAGGGATTACTTTGGGGCCGAGAACTCTTATCTCGGGGATTAAAAAAGAATTGGTGATGGGATAACAACTGTAGTGTTCACAGATCCTTGGATTCCCAAACCAAATACATTCCGCCCTATATCTGCTGCACGTCCTCAATCTCAACATATGAAGGTAGCTAGCGTTATTAATGAAAGGGAAAGAAGCTGGAATACTGATCTGATTAAAAGTACCTTTTGTTCTGAAGATGCTAAACTCGTCCTTTCTATTCCTCTTATCTCTCAAAGAAGCAAAAAACTGTTGGTCATGGCACTTTGACAAATTTGGTCGATATACTGTGAAATCTGGATACAAAGTGGCAATAGGTATGTTATCAAGAGCTTCATCTTCTACAACTAACTCTCCTACATCCAAATGGTGGAAGATTTTATGGCTCCTTCAGATCCTCCAAAAATACGAATATTCATGTGGAAATATTATCAAAATGCCATACCCACAGCTTTAAATTTGATCCATAGAAGAGTTAGTATTTCAGACAGATGCTAGCTTTGTTCAAGGCAGATTGAAGATGGTGCCCACGCTCTAGTGTGGTGTGAGAATGCGAAGTCAGTTTGGCTTCAGACTGAATTTTGGAAGTTTATCAAATTGCAAAGGACAGCAAGGCACATTGTGGATATCTTACTGGAGGTATGTAATATTTTTGAAATAGATGATTTTGAATTATTTTGCTGCATTCTTTGGTCAATTTGGAAAACAAATCAATGAGAACGTGAGGTCCAATCCTTCTGATACTGTAAATTGGGTTAGAGTTTACATTGATGAATATAAAGCGGTGGTCAAAACTCGGAATACTCAACCAAGATCCACCCCTAGCACTCAGGTTCCTAGATGGACTCCACCTCCTCCCGCCAAATTAAAACTCAATATAGATGCAACTTTTATTGAAGATTCTGCAAGTGCTGGTCTTGGAATGGTGATTCGAAATCATGATGGTTTGGTTATATGGGCGAGAGCATCCTTTTGTAAGGGGTCAAATTCAGTGATTCATGCGGAAGCCATAGTACTCCGCACTGCTCTTATATGGGTAAAATATCTTGGAATCCCAATTCATTTTGTTGAGAGATAGATGAGCTTGTGGTTTGCAACCGAGTTAATTCCAGACAATCAAGAAAATACGGTAGCCCATGCCCTAGCCTCCAATGCTCTTCGCTTTAAAGGCGAAATGTGCATGTAGACGTTCTTCTCTAATTTATGGAAATTCTAGTTATTAAAAAAATAATAATAATAATTAAAAATATTCGGAAACCTCCCTGGATGTTTTAGTAGACTAAAATTTACTTTTACTAATTTGTTTTATTCATCCAAATTGTATCTTGTAAGATGAGGTTCGAAAGAGGCACAATGAAGATACCTTTTTCTGTCTGATAATATGTGGACCATTATCGACTTCTTTTCACAAAATCAACGAAACCTCATATATCATGGAATGGAGTCCACGATTTTCAGCCCAAAATATATACTACTTGCGAAGAGCTGGAATATATTTGTTCTCAAATAAGTATATGTATATACCTATCTTTCATGGTACTACTGATGTGGTTCAATACAAAATGATAACAATAAATGAGAGTCAGATCACAAGTTAAAAAGACGTACAAACTGATAATCTCCTAGCTCTCATCAGAAGTTACACATGAGGATTCAAACTGTTAACATGACTATTAAACAGGGTATAATGTACACAATCAAATTGCAGGACCTATTCCATACATTCACGTCACATCTGCAGTGTCCGAATCGTAGTCTTCTGCCTTAACAAATCGCCCTTTTACCCGTTTCCGAACATCTGCTCTGGCTTTCCGTAGTGGATACCGGATTTGGTTCTCCTGCCTGGATAAGAAAATAACAGTCAAACATAACAAGACGAAATGATGTCCATGTCCACGTTTCACCATGGTCTTATTTGATAAAAAAGACAATCTATAACTATCACACACCCAAAAATAGTGAGTACTTACCGTCTTGCCTTCTTCTTCTCTTTGTACCTCATGACAGCATTTTCTCTGGCCTCTGAATGGGAAGTCTCATGGTCTAGAAAGTAGCTTGACGTCTCACCCCTTGCAGTAGGGGACAATAAGCTTTTATCAATACAATCACTACTTTCAGAGTTCAACCTTGAATTTGCAAAACACAACGTTGAATAGGAGGGTCTAATTTGGCGATATGCATCCATATTTCCCAGAAAATCATCAATTTGCTTTGTATTATGGCCAGGTTTAGCAGAACGAGTAATGGTAATACATGAAGCAGCACCATTGTCCTATCATGATAAAGAGGAAAATTAGATCAAAGTAAACATCTAGGGTACTGGCATGTGCACGATTAATTCTTTGAGAGAGGATGGTCAGGATTCAAACCTTCATTGCCCTTGTATTGTTTGTAGCAGACTTATCTTTCTGTGACGAGCTTGCGTCATTTTTATCAGCAAGCTGAGCTCTGCCATTATCTTGTTCGCCTCCAAAAGTCTCTTCAAAGTTCCGGAACGTTAAGTCAACATCAGGGATGTCAAAATCGTCATTTGACATAACATCTTCACATACGCCAATATCTTGCATGTTTTGCGACCATAACTGCAGAAATCAACCAACATGACATTTAAACCTAACTTGATGTATTGATATTTCATATCTTGAAAGTCATGCTCATATGGATATTATAATTCACAAAATATATGGTTCAATGGATCACAAACCTGACCGCTTTGAGCTGCACTTTTACACTGCCAAAGGGATTCTCCTTGCTCCATTTGGGAAAATGGCAACATCAGAGGTTCTACATTCAACTCTTTTATTGGATTGCCACTTTTCTGCAAGTCCAAATTAAGAGATTCATCAGGCTTCTCTGTTGGGTGATGCATACAAGAACCTTCTGTTTGATCTTGTCCACGTAATAGAGTTATGGAATTATCTCTATCACTGAGATTAAGCCTTTCTAAGTCAAGAATCTGTTGCAAAATATTAGAAGAGTTCTGTTGCTGTTCCTCTTCACAATGTGCCTGGAAGACAGAGAAAAATTTTAGAATGAAAAACAATAACAAACTTCTTCCAATCAAAATAAATTTAACAAGAACCGAAAACAGGCCTGGCTGTTTTGTCTGCTTGATTGCACTTCGGATTTTGTTTCATAGCCAGCAATTTGAGATGAAGAGTTTCCTAAGACATCTAAATTATCCACATCCGAATCCAAATGAAAACAAGAAGTGGAACCAAACCTATCAGGACTAACATCGTAGTCCAACTCATTCAGTTCAAAACCCAACATTCCCACGAAATCTTTTGCAGAAGGGCATCCCATGTAACAATTGATAGCTTTTTTCTGATGACAGGAGGAGACTTCATGCAGGGTCTGGTCACATCTATGACACATAAACATTCGGTGATCCAAACACCGTATATTTGCTAGCTCCTGCCTACAAGAATCACAGAGGAGGGCACGGAGATGCCTGTGAGAAAGCGCGTTAGCTGAATGGACTTTCGCATCACAAGAAAGACAAAGATGTGCTGCATCAGCTTTGCAATAGACAACCGGCCTGTATGCCCTGCAGAATTCACAGGTTTTCTCCATTTCCTTTATTTAAAAAGTAGCACCAACCTCTGTCATTAACCAATTATCCAAACAAACAATTCAATTAGCATAACCCCAAAATCACAGTAACACTTTAAGCAAATATTCAAGTATCTTTGTTGACAGTACCTTATAATCGAACCCAAAATACAAAGACAAAATATAATCAAGCACCATCTCAGGTTAATTACACATCAATTAACATCATCAAAGCTGTGATACCATTTAAAAACAAATCAGGAAAAATACATGTATACGAAAAATTGAAAAATACTTCTCACTGGTTGGTAGGCCATCAAAATCAAAGATTGAAAAAAAGTCAGATTCTTCCAAATTTCGCCGACAATTCTACAACATAGTAGAACCGAAGACAATTAATAAAGATTTCATAAACATAAAACCTAAGCCAATTAACAGAAAATAGAACACTGGATGGAAGATCTCAACTAGGAAATTAAAATAAATAATTAAATAAATAAAACTAAATAGATCAAGAGTAACAACTCTAAAGATGATAGGAGCACAAGACATAGTTATGCACAAATATTTATTTAAAATAAAAAATAAAAACAAAAACCCTAACCTTCTATGGTTTGTTTCCCGAGAAAACAGAAATTGAAGTCCAGGGGAGTGAAGGAATCTGAGAGAGCAAACGAAACGGTGAGGGAGATAGGAAAGGAGCTTGTTGGTGTTGGTGTTGGTGTTGTTGGTCAGGAGGTCTGGTCTGGTTCTTCTTTATCTATGCGTGCGTGTGTTTCACCTTTTTTCAGGGTGACGTGGGAGTACTGTGCGTGAACTTTTTGTTGATGTGGAAGCCAACACGTGGTACGTGTGTGGGACCCACACTGTGTTATCCATCCATGACCCCATCCGCATGTGAATTGCGATCTATCACTCGTCCTTTTTTTTCAATTAAAACTATTATTAAATTGAAATTTAAAATAATAATAATAATTCTGATTTTGAGTGATACACAAGATCTGATGGAGTTGGAGTTCTCATGTTATCAATCCCAATACGTAGCCAATGGATATCGCCCACGTAGAAATCCAGTTTCATATTTGAACCCAAAGGATAGATATTATTGTCTCTAAATTGAAGTTTTATAGCACGTTTTGAAATTTCCAGTTTCAATAAATTATATTAAATGAAGATGGTAGAAATTAGTTTTGATGACATTAAGTCAATACATAAATAATACTAATAATAATAAAATAAAATAAAAATGAAAAGAAGAAAGAGAGAGGCCCACGTGCATTTTATTTTATTTTATTTTAAGTATCAAGTATTTGTCAGTATAGCTGCCAATTGATTCTGACATAAACACGAACCCGTTTAACTTGACGCGACATGATTATTAAACGGGTTGTGAATTTTTAATATGAACACGATACGATTAGAAATAAAGTGATACAGACACGACATGATGACACAATTAATCTCATTATTAAATGGGTTGACACGAATTTTTTTAATAAAAATATATTTTATTTAATAAAATAATAAATAAAATATTAAATTTTAAAATTACACATATATCTTTAATAAACGGATCAACCCGTGATACGATTATGCAAACACGAACACGACACGATTATTAAACGGGTTAAATGACTCGATACGTTTACCGACACGACACAATTATACTCTACCATAACCCTTAATAATCGGTTTTGTTTCGTGTCAACCCGTCGTGTCACAACCCATATTGCCACCCCTATTTGACAGTTATTGTTACTCCTTTTTTTTTCTTTTTTCTTTTTTTTCAGATATAGTGGTAAATTATATTTTTTTCATACTATTTATGTTATATGTTTATTAGGATGAGACTCTCTTCAAAATTTTGAGATAAACTACAGGGTTTTTTTTTTTTTTTTTTTTTTTGGTGTAGCAATTCCACACTTGCAATATGATCAACAAAGGGGGTACTGTATGGACATTTTTTGTGTGTCGTTCGAACGAAACTGCTACTCCTGATATCAAACCGACCAAAGCCTTGAACTTTTCGATTTCATTGATTGTTGTGTGTTTGAATTTTTGAATTTTGTCCACATTTAGTCCTAGAACTCGTGACATTTGATCTCTCCAGTCCCACTCTCCTTATGATCCTCCTTGTCGTCATTCTTGACGGCATCCTTAACATCATTGACATTTTCACCTTTAGTTTTGTCTTTGTCATATAGATTTTAGAGTTTACCCATTAGCAATGCATTTTCAGCTTTTTCTTAGGTGTTTTCTTCCTCCAAGAGGCGTAAGCGCTCTGCAGCTACTGATACTATTATGTGGAAACTATCTCAATAAATGTCACTATTTCAACGTGCATCATTCTCACGAAAGTAAACATGGATAAAGTAAAAGTCGAAATGCAGGAATTAAAAGGTCAGCCACACGGTGGGCGCCCAACCGTAGTCGCTTGAAACTACACTCAAGTTCAATCTAGGATCGACCGAACCACTAAGGGATTAGATGAGGCTGCTCAAATGTTTATCTTGCAAGATTAGATAAATAAGGCATGAAACTAAGGGACACCAGTTTGGTGTTTGTCGTAGACACTTCGGTGCTCAAGTCAATAAAAGATCTTTAGAAAAGAAAACAAAATAAATTAAGAGAATGAGATCTTATCTATTAAGTCCCTTTGGATATCAAACTAGAGATCAGAGTGAACAGAGAGTAAAATTGGAAGTAGCTTGATCGAGATTATTTTCCTGATGAATGATCAAAGTTCTTTAAATTCATGTAGAGTGTTTTCTAATCTGGAAAAATGATCGAATTTCTTTAAATGCGTGTAGAGTGTTTTCTAATCTGAAAAAATGATCCCTTAGAATGACTTATGTTGCATTATTTATTGGCATCCTTTAAGTTGGGTGTTGTGAGTGGGAATGGTCCCCGGATCCTAGCGGTCTAATCCCCTATAGAATAAGGGATTCAATAAAGATCGAGTCAAGGATCTTTCTTGTTAATTTATTCGTCTATATTAAAATTCGGGCTTGCACTTGAAGAGTTTTTTTAGGCTAAGTTGCCTAGTGGGGTTTTAGAGCGTAAATGGCCAAATGCCTGATGGGCTTGATTGGGTTGCAAAGCCTACCCATTTTATAGCTTAACTTAAGCCACATGCCCTTTTTGTTAATTGTCAAGACCGGTTGGGCTAATGTGACCACTACACTCATTAATCCTCATCTGCTAAATTATATAATCACTTTCATTATTGTCATTATTTTTTTTATGAGAGAATATTATATAATATCATATAATGCCCGAACAACTGTCATGAAGTAAACTCACATGAAATAGTTTTTAATATTGAATTTAAAAGAAGAGATGAGTGGCAACGCAATGTATTAATTGTGCTCCACATCACTTTGTCTTTCTATCTTATGGCATGCATCCATTACACAAATAACATATATGTCTTGTTTCTCTAGTTGTCAAATTTGACTTTACCCCATCCTATATTTAAAAATATTAAAATCCTGGGTCTAAAATAAGACAAGTTGAATAAAGTTAATTACAAGTCGTTTAGCATTGAAATAGAACATAAGCAAGTAAAAACAAATAAAAAAATAAAGAAAAAAGAAAAAGAAAAAGAAAAATTAAAATATGTTTCTTAAATCCACCCACACACAACTTATCACCGCCATATTTCCTCTCTTGACCCCATAGAGAACCTCAGTTATAAAACCAATGTCGTTCATCATCAGAAACTCGAAAGCGTTTTTCTCCGAAGCAAAAGTAAAAGGAGATGCAACGACCAGCAAGGTAGGCTTATTGATATTTGCCACGCACTTCTGTAGGTATGGAGGACGTAGTTGTTTACAAAGAAATATAGGGTTTGAAGAGGGAGAGATTGTCCTGGTTTATTAAATAGTGAATTTACTAATGTTTACAATCCTTATTAAGTTGAACAAAAATTCTAAAGAAGTATTGGTGAATTTTAATTTAATCCAGATGTATATTTTCACCTAGAACTCTATATGGATAAGTATAAATCAAAATTTCAATAATAGTTTTGATCTCTTCAAGTTGTTCCATGTAATATAACAGATAAATGAAGGTTAAAATTTGAAAGAGGATCATGCATCTTTTATATATATAGATAGACGATTGCTAAATTAATTATTTTTTTACTTCAAAATAATGGTATATTTTGTTCAATTTAATTAGTTAATTTTTCAAAGAGAATCAAAATTTAGTATTAACCAGTTGTGAATATTTTAATAATGCTAATATGCATACTTTAGATATATTAAAATATTCTCAATTTCCATATTTTATAATTTTATATGTGTATTAAATCTATCATAAAACTTGATAATGGTGATGTTTATATATCTCTCCGTACTTAGAAATAATTTTATAAAATCTTTGATTAATCGGTAAAGTTAATCATAAAAAGAATATGAGCCTACTTTCTTTGAGATTACATTATAACTTTCATTAAATAATTAATAGGCATGAGTCAAACCCATACATCTATAAGATGGATTAAACAATAATTTCAGCATAACTCATTTACGCATAAGGGACTGTGCAAGTATTATTGATATAGAAAGATCATATACTCCTTGGGTATTATAAATTACCATCCAAAAGAGCAAATAGGAGATGCGACCAGCATACATAACAATATATATATATACTTTAAAACTCAAAGCATACTTGTACCTTAGATTATTGAATAAAGTATTATCTTAGGTTTGATGTTGTTGCTGTAACAAGTTGGTCAAGGATACGACTTTTTTAGTTTCACTCGTTAAATGGTTTAGTCAAGTTTGGATTAGATTGATTGTTTGTGATGCTTGATATGCATATATTATGTGTATGTGCTTTGATTGGATAAATGGGTAAATTTAAATGCGTTTTTAACAGACCAAGTCATTCAAAAAACCTCCAAGGGTTGCCGGAAGCTAAAAATGATTAGTTTGGTTTCGAGAGTGCCATGCAGCATATTTTGCAACTAGTTAGTCACCCAACTACTCGTCTTGAACCTTGAAAATTTTATTTCTAAACCTAGGCAACTAGGTTGGCGACATGCATGTCACCAAGCATGTTTCCAGTTATTAAAATTTTATTTTCTTAAAGTCAGACAACTAGCTTGGCATCATGTTCAAAATTCTTAAAACTAGACAATTAGCTTGGCGACATGCATGTCGCCAAGCAAGTCGCCTATGAGTGCTTCTATTTCAACTTTCAAAAATACATTATTTTGGGTTAAGTTGGGTTAGTTCGGGCGTACAACCTATTGTTTGATTTTAATACCCCTTATATCCAATCTAATGACTACACTAAGTGTTTTTCACTTTGACCTGGATTGCGTGCATGGACGGAGCCATATAGAGGGCTAGGGTGGACTCAACCCACCCTAGCAAATCTAAAAAAAAAATTATATGTACTATTTATCTTCTTTTTTTATAATAATTTTATAAATAAAGTTATGAAAAAAATAAATATTACTAATAATACTTAATATAATTACATATAATTTTTTTTTTTAAAAACTAAATTTAACTACTTAAAAATTAAAAGTAAACTAAATTTCTATCTTTTGAGACAATTTGATTTATATTTGGTTTAAGTTAAATTTATATATACATATTCCTATCATATTAAGTTTAAAAGAAAATAAAATAAACTACAAATTATAAGAAAAATAATACATTACCCTTTTACGTCATTTTATAAATAAGAACTACTTCAACATCTTATTGTTTTTACCAAACACTCATTTCAAACAGTTATTTCAACCACTAGTTTTACACTTGCCAACTAATCACTATCTCAACAGTTAATTCAATCGCTAATGTAACAGCTATTCCCAAACACATTCTAAGTGTATGTTTCGAAGGAAAAACATTCAAAAGTAGTTTTAGCGAAAAAAAATATGTACTTAATAATAACATTTAAAATAACGTTTAATATTTAAATTAAATTTTACAATAGCATTTGTGAAAGTTATAAACAACTTTCAATCCAAATGCCAATAGTAATTTATTTTATTAGTTTTTATTTATAATTAATTATATATTATGTTCTCAATTTCATTTATATTTATGATAAATTTTTAATAATTTTACACATTAGTCAGTGAAGCTAACAACTACAAATTAATCTAACGGTTAATCGCTACATCTTTTCAAAATGTTAATCTAATATCTACTTGAAAAATTAACAATATTATAATAAAAATCATTTAAATTTTTAAAATTAAAAATTTTCAATTATAAGTAACTTATAAAATATTATAACTAAAATAAAATTTTATAAAATATGTTTAAATATAAAACTTATAATATTTTAAATTTTTTTATTAAAATTATATCGTACCGCAAGGCTCCGCCCCGCACCTTGGATTAACACTAACCCACCCTACAATAAAATCCTAGCTACGTCCCTGATTTCATGGAATAGTTATGGTCGTTACTTTTGAGACAAGTAACATTTGTTCATACAGAGATTAATTGGTTATGCTACAAAGTGAACTCATATAATGTTTTATGCATGCATGTGTATGTAATTTCCTAACCTCTTATCCCTTTTATTTTTATATTTTTATTTGTTTGTTTTCTTTTGTACCTAAATGGTAACCACATATGACTGAGCATAACTATCAAAGTGCACTGTGACCTTCGAGGAGATTTATTCATGCCATCCACCACTTATTATTTTGAATATTATTGTATATTTGACAGAATTAAAAATGTGTAAAATATGTTTATTCTTTTGTCAACTTTCCTAAATGTTGTTTGGGAGACTTGAAACCTAAACTAGAGCTTCTTTTTTTTTACCTAATGTTCTAGTTTGAGTTTGATATCTATTATAATAAAATTGTAAATGGTTTTCTTGAAATTATATGATGTTTTCTTCAAATGAATGAATTATTGGAATGTTTGGCAATTGAATTCGATTTATTATTAAGTAAAAAGGATTTTGTAATTGTAATTACATTGTTAATATAACAATTCAGACCACCCATTGTAGTCTTGACAAGGGTAGAAATTTGACATTAAAAGTTGATTTTCTTGTATCATGCTTGTGTTAATATATATTACTTGTATCATGCTTGTGTTATATTTTCTATAAAATTACTTAAAATAAATATTATTTTATGTGAATTAACTTTTTTTTTTCTAAATGTGATCTAGCTTATTAAACATTAAGTATATATATATATATATATATTTGTTCTTAGTTAATTAACAATGAATAGATTAACTATTCATTGTCGAATAAGATCCGAGTACTCTCCGAATAGTCGAGTACTTATTACTACTTATGATTCTGAGCGATTGTTTATTAGTGTGTTCTTCAACATTGCTTTTATGTCTTCTATTTGTTTGAAATTCTTAATTTTGAACAACTTAAAGCAAGAAACTTATGACACCTCTTATTTTTCAATTACAATAAATTTAATATTTTGAAGATGAATTCTTGTGAATTTCATGCTGATTGTCTAGATCTAGCAATAAATGGTGGATTTCATTTCTCAATATGATCCACGGATTTAGGTAGATTTTGAGTTTTCTAGGCTTAAATTTGCATTTATTGGCTGTTGGCTTGGATTTATAATTTTGAACTTCATTTCTTATAAACAAGTCGACTTCAATATAGTGTGTATAAAATTATTCTTGATCACTTTTACTGTCACATAATAGAGTGGAGATATTGAGACCTGCAACACATTTTTTTCTTTCTCGAAGGAACCTAAATTGATCATCTCCTTATGAATTAGCATTTCAAAATCACTCTTGGTATATAATGAACTTAACAATTCCTGCTCAATGAATACTCTTAGGAATCATCAGATTCTAAGTACAAGTAAGGATTCATAACCATTGAGATTTAAAATGAATACCATGACATCTATACCTCTCTTATTTATTTTGACCTCACATAATCTCATCTCTTAAGTTATGAGAGATCTAGATAAACTTTGAGGTATAAATTAGTTGAGTAACTAAGAGAACCGTTGCTTTTAAAGATTGAATCTTCTATCTTAACTATTTATATATTGTAGGTATTCTTTCATCTATATAGAGGTCTAATAAATTGATTAATAACTACATTACTATTTTTTCTTTATCTTTCATTTTCTTTTTATAAAAAATTACCAAACTAATATTAATAATCAACCTAATGGTATAAGTTTTGTTTTTATGGAAGAGGAATACATACCCAAAATAAATTTAGGTTAATAAATCTAAGCTGGTCTAAGAGTAATTGAGAACTAGGTCTCTAACTAGTGAAGAAAATAAAAAGAAGGTTCGTTTATTCAACAGAATCACACATTTTGTTATATATAAGCTACTTTTATATCCTTCACCAACTAACACTTAACTAACTAACTAATCAAAATAATATCATTGCTTTATAATTTAGAATGGGCCAAACTAACATAATTGGGCCTTTTAAAACTTTATCAACTTATGTGAGCCCATCTTCTCAATAAACTTCACTACTGTTACTTATGTGAGAAGAAAATAAGAACCGATTCTCCATTCTAATTTCATCATTTCTTTTGTTCTTAAATCATCATAATTCCATCACTGCATATATGAATACCCACCCATCAAGTGGGAATCATAAAGAGAAGTCCAAACTTGGACAAATGGTAGTTGAATGGTGATGAGGTTAAGGGCTTGGTAAAGAAATCAACAAGTTATTCATGATTGGGCAAATGAATGAGATCAATGAAACGTACCTTGTACTCGTTGCGAACCACATGACAATCAATGTCAAGGTGTTTTGTACACTCATTGAAGATAGTGTTGGCAGTGATTTGAATTGCAAACTTTGAGTCATAATGCAATAGGACATGTAGAGAGATTTGGATATGAATATCATCAAGTGAAAACTTTATCCATTTTAATTCACAGATGGTGGAAGCAAGTGCTCTATACTCAAACTCTTCTAAACTCCTAAAGACTATGGTCTGCTTCTTGGTCTTCCAAAATATAAAAGAACTGCCTAAACATATATAGAAACCTATAAAAGATCTTCTGGAATCTATGTAGCTTGCCCGGTCTGCATTACTGAATGCTTTTAAGGACAATGGCCTACTAACAAGGTAGAATAAGCCATAAGTAGTAGTATCTTTAAGATATTTGAGAATATGTATGGCTGCTTGTCAATGAGAAAGACATGACTTACTCATGGACTGACTTAAAGTTTGACTTTCATGATTCACATATGGCCTAGTGAAGCCAAGATAAAGCAAGCGACCTACTATCCTTCTATACAAATCTAGATTTTCCATCAAGTAAGTATTATTAAGTGACAACTTGTAGCCTGGAGAGAGTGAAGTTGCATCAGGCTTATAGTCATTCAATCTTGCATCATCTAATAAATCTGATATGTATTTTCTTTGTGAAATGAACATTCCATCTACACACTTAGCAAATTCAAGGCCTAAGTAATACTTTACTAGACCTATGTTCTAAACTGAAAATGCCTGATGAAGTGAGTTCTTAAAAGATGAAATAAGAGACATATTTGGTCTCATGACAAGTATATCATCCACATATACTAGGATGACCAAAAATTCATCATCAACATTCTTGACAAATAAGCAATGGTCATATCGAGATAGAATGAAACCTATGGAATAGATGTGCAGTAAGCTTAGAGTTTTATTATCTTCTAGCTAGTTTCAAACCATATATGTAACACCCTGGCTCATCCGGCTAACCTGATCTGGCAGCGTTAGTTCTATTACTACTAGCTAGTAAGGCCATCTTAATCGGTAGTCACGATGAGTTTCTTTTGCCCCCACCAGCACTCGAACTCTTGATCCACCTTGAGGATTAAGTGGAAGCATGCTGAGTACCGATTGAGCCAACATCTCAATTAATACTCAGCATGCTTCGTTTGATCATTAAGGTGGCAGATCAAGGGTTCAAGTGCTAGAGAGGCGAAAGAAATCATTTGTGACCACCGACTGGGATGACCTAACTAGCTAGTAGTATTAGAGTTACCACTGCTGGACCAGGTCAAGAGAAGTCAGGGTGTTATAATATAGTGATCTATAAAGTCTGCACACCTTGTTAGGAGGTACAACATATCCATCTAGAGCTTTCATATACACTTCTCCTACTTTCCAACTGTATCCCTTAGCAACCAATCTAGCCTTATAATTGTCTATTGTCCCATCAGACTTCTATTTCACCTTGTATATCCACTTGCCCCGATGACCTTCTTTCATTTGGGTAAATGTATTATTTTCCAATTATGTTTTACCTCTAAAGCTTTGATTTCAATAGTCATGGCCTCTTGCTATTCATTGTGTTGAGAGGCTTAAGTGTAGGTGGTAGGTTCATGGTTAGGCATAGTGTTCGATAGAAAGGAAATATATTATAATGAGAAAGTTGGGTTTTCCAAAAGCTAGCACTTTGAATTAATAGCGTCTGTTGAAGAATTGGAAGCAGTATGCACCTTCGTAACAAAATCAAAAAGTTATGTTGCTGTTCTTTTGACTTTAGAATTAACACATGACAGAACAATATGTGAAGGACTTGGTGTCACGTCCATAAATGGGGCCAAATTAAAACTTATTTTTGTTATTTGACTGATTTTGAAAATACTCAAACAGAAACTATCTCTCACTGTTACATTGGTTTTTACTGTCAATTTGAAAGTTTCCATTGAACCTACTCTTCGAGCGTGAAGGTAAGTTCATATGTTCATGATTGTTTAGGGTCTATTCTTCAATGTCGCTTATGTTCTCAAGTTGTAAACCCTAACCTTCGAATTTCTAGTTTGAATGAGTCTGTATTTTGTGTTTGCTGTTGTTTAGGCGACGGAGTAGGAGAACGTCAACCGGAGTAGTCCTGCTGTTGGATTATAATTTTCGGTTAGTAGCCATGTTTAAACCCTCACTAATGTCTGTTAATGTATGTTCTCTGCTGCATTAATATGGACTAAACTTAATGTATCTTAAATTTGAATCTGGACTCTGTGATATGTTTATTGCTGTGAAACTGTTGTTCAACTTGCTGATAAATGGCTATTATGTGAACTGATGCAATATCTGTAAAATGCTGAAAGTTTTACTCTGTTATAATATGGAAACTAAGCCTTGTCTAAAGTATGATAGCGATAAGACCGGCATGCCGTAGGGATATTAGATGTATACATCGATACGTGAAAACGTACATGCCTTGAATGCCTTCTAGATGTGACGATATTAGGCCTTTTTACCTTCTGGATGTGACGACATCAACTTTGTTTGGAGCTTTGCTCAACCTTTTTGGGATCTTTGATCCATTTGTCTGGAGCTTTGCTCATAACTAAAGATAGGAAAATAATCTGTAATCTGATGTTTTCCGTGTTTAATAAGAACTTGCTTAGAAATTTCTGAATGCATATGGAATGCATAATCTGGCATCATCTGTTAAGTTCTGTAACCTGCATGACAAGCTGATATACTCTAGTATATGTTTCTGTCATTCTCTAAAAAATCTGATGTCTGAAATGTAAACTGGTATATGATCTGCAAATCTTAATTTTAAGTGTACTGTGAACTGCTATGATTGCTTTGATGATTTCTGAATTGAGCTACTTGCTAATATTGGGTTAACATGTTGTCGTTAGACTGACTATTGCCTAATTGGATAATTTGAAGATGATTTAAAAGTTAAAATTAAAACGAGTTAGACTTAGGCGACATTTCATTTCTCAGCCAAAACCATCATCAAGTTAGGCGAAACTCATTTTCTGGACCTAACATTATCGTCTAAGTTAATCATCAAGACTAAGTATAGAGTTGGCAATGTCTTATTTATGTCGCCGGTGTCATTGCCTATTTGCAGGCAAAACTTTGAATACTCGCCAAAGTATATCGCTAGGCTAAGTAATAAGTTGGCAACATCCTGTGTCCATCGCCTATCAAATTCGCCAACACTTAGACGATACCTATTTTTAAAGTTAAAATCTCGCCAAGTTACTTTGCTAGTATTCCGGCGAAATTTCCTTAAATTTTAACACTTCGCCATATGCCTTCGCCAAGATTTAAATGAAATAGTGTTTTAGTCATTCAACTTTGCTAAATACCTCGCCAATTACTAGCCGAGACTTTTCCTTTTTAAAAATCATTGTCAAAATCCTCACCTAAAAATGAGGCTAAATGTTTTTTTGTTGCCAAATAAGTCGCCTAAAATTGGGGCAAAATGTTTCTATGTTGCCAAGAACAAGTCGCCAAAATAAATATCAGTGCTTAAACATCGCCTAAACAAGTAGCCTGAATTTGAGGAGAAATGTTTCAATGTCGCCTAAAGATTTTGCCAGTGTGAGACGAAAAACATATATCTCGCCTAGTGTTTTGCCAGTGTGAGGCAAAACATATATATGTCATCTAGATATTTCACCAAGACCCTTTTCTTTGCCTGACTTCTTCCAGACTTCTTCCAGAATTCTTCCTCTTGATTTTTTCTTTCCGAAAAGTTATTATATGCCTGATTTGGACTTAAAACGAATAAGTTATGACTGTTTTAAGTTTAGAGCATTTTCAGGGTATAATTAATCTGTTTAATCACTGTTAATGGTAATAGATTTATTTGTTACTCCTTAAGGAACCCAGTAAGCTTTAGAACCTTACAGAGTTATTTAAATTCTTCTATATTCTTCTGTGTTCTTCTGTTTTAAGCCTCTGGTTGGTCAGGTAAGCTGCATATGATGTGTGTTCATGCTTAATTGTTAATTTAAGAAGCATTGTATGTGTGTGGATGTTGGGCATTGGTTTACTAACCAAACATTCGATAATCTGACCCTGTGGTTTCTTTATTTTTGTTTTGTATGTTAATTTTCCTGATCGGGATGGAAAATGCTGAGTTCAGACAGTCAGGTGGAATAACAAGGCACACATATATCACTCTATGCATCAGTTCTGACATTGGTTTTCAGATTAGCTTCCGCTTATATTATGTATTCAATACTTTTAAGTTTTATTAAACTATTTCAGTTGTAAACAGATTTTGGAAACATTATGTTTTCGATTTCTAATGATTTTGTATTCAGATGATTTTAAGTTCAGTATTTGATTAAGTATCCAGTTTATCATTTCATTGCCAGATTTTACTATTACAGTAATATAAGTTATGTTTGGATATTTGAAGTTGTTCAGTATAAGTATAATAGGTATATTTTCTATTGTGATGCCCATCTCCCTGCATTTGTCTATAAGGCGGGGGTTTGGGTGTTACACTTGGATCTGTTCTAGTCAGAGGATCATAAATAGATGACACTGATAAGGTATTTGGACTGTTATGCGACTGAGAATTTTGAATAGAAACAAGACTTACAGAACTTTAACTAACAGAAATTTGAACTGGATTATGTGAATAAGATGAATGATTGTCAGAATGTCGATTATTAGAATGTATATATAATGGAGTACCTAATAGAGCATCTTTACCTTTTTCTGCATCAGCACTGATATTAACATTTGATAACGATAATTACTATTGACTTGGGTAATAGTTTTGGAATGGGAAAATGGATTGATAGAACATATATCCTTGCTGATAATTATTTTTTGGGTGTTTAGATCATAAAACTTATAGGTTTTGAACCTAGGTGTATAGCTAATAAAAATACATTTGTGACCTTTAGCATCAAATTTAGTTTTACGAGGTATAATGTTTGTTGCGAAATAAAGGTAGCCAAAGATTTAAGGAAAGAGTATTATGGTGGCTTATTATATAGACATTTATAGAGTGTCTTCAAATCAAGAATAGAATATGGTACTCTGTTTAACATATATACAACAAATTGTATAACATCACCCAAGAATTTGATGGATAAATTGGCTTGGAATAGGATTCTCCTAGCTAGGTTGAGAAGATCTTTATGTTTTCTCTTCACTCTAGCATTTTATTGCGGTGTATATGGTGTGGTTCTTTGGTGACCAATACCATGGTTTAAAAGCAATTGTTGGCAAGGTAAAGAGGTAAACTCAATACCATTATCAAATTTGAGGGTTTAAACGTTTTCGTTAAACAGAGTTTAGACAGAAATGATGAAGTTTGTAAGGACTTGTGTAGTTTGAGATTTTTGTTTTATAAAATAGATCCATATGACTTTAGTGAAATCATTAACAATGATTACACAATAAGGAGAGCCTAATATGGAAAAATATATGTAAGATCCCCAAAGATCATCATGCATCATTTCAAATGCAGATTATGCTCTATCATAGTTTCTAATAAATGATATCAGTGTTGTTTTGCTAAGTGATAGGTTGGGCATGGTACACAAGAATTCTTATTTTGTATAGTTATAGATTGAATATGATGTATACACTAGAGGAAACATGTCCAAGTTTTTTTATGCCAAAGAACAAAAGAAGCATCAATAGAACTAGATGAAGAAATAGTATAGTTATTACATAAAACTTTATCAGTACTTGCTTCATCGGACTAGAGTTTGGACAAGAAATACTAGCTTCAACAGATGATCTATCTACTGCAAGGTTAGTAGAGATTTGTTTTTGTGGATTAACAATATTAGAATGTTTATAGGACTCTCTTACAAGTAGTGTTGTAGAAGAGAACATCTTATGTGACTGAACACCGCTAGCTTGATTCTCAATTTTTTCAAGGATGCACAAACTGCCAAGCAACTTTCCAATAGTTATTACATGACTAGAATGTTGCTCTTACATTTCACAAAACAAAGGATAAATATGCATTTGAGTTTATTGGTTTTGGTGAGTTTATGGTTAGAAATGAGATTAAATTTGAATTGAGGCACATATACAACATCAATGAGCATCATGTTATTTTGTAAGGTTATGCGGCCAGATTTAGACATAGGTAAGGTGATTCTATTGGGTAGTATCACAATACAAGGATTGATAATATCAACCAGTGTGTCAAATAAAGCTATATTTCCAGTTATGTGACAACTATCCCTAGTGTCTAGTATCCATTAATCACTACAATTAACCTTGAAAGCTAATAAAGTAAAAGTTCTTATAGTACCTGAATTCTCTAGTAGATTGACATGATTAGCAAGGTTAGGATTGAGACTACTCAGACACCTTGCCACATCTTGTTGAATCAGACATGATATTTGGGTGTTTTCTATGCCATCATCATGCTCACCAGCATTTTCACCAGTATTTACATTTTTGTCACCAGTAACAGACATATTTGCATAATTCTTATTGCATTGAGTACTATATTTCTCATCCCTATTCCTTCTATACCACTTTGGATAACTAATTAGCCTTAAACAATTTTCCTTCAAGTGACCACTTCCACCATAACTACTGCATTTCTTATATGATTTCTTGTTATCCCTATTCCTATTAGAATTCTGTCTAGAATTGAAATCACTCACAGTTCTAACCCTTTCCTGAGCTCTAATCATCATAGCAGTAGTATTTGCTTCACCATTTAGAATAACTTGTAATCCATTTATTTTTCTACCATAGTGACCATAAAGAATGTTTTGTTCACACTAGGTAGAGGTTCTAGTAGTAGGATTTGATTCCTTATAGGATCAAAATTATCATGAAGTCCCATTAAGAATTCCATAAGCTGACCCTAATACATCATGTTCACAAATTCTTTTGATGTTTCACAGTCATAGTCTGCCTTTGGCATTGGTGTCAAGCATTGTAACTCATCCTAAAGTATTTTAAGCTTTGTATAACATTCAGCCACTAACATGTTTCCTTGTGATATAGAACTCATCTCTCTTTTGAGTTGATAAATCAAAAGTCAATATGCTTCTCCATATATTTCTTTGATCTCAACCGATAGCTGATAGGAGGATGAAACATACAAGAAAGCTTCTACAATCTCTTTCAAAATTGAGTTCAAAATCCACAAAGTAACCATGTAATCTACTCGCTTCTATTGCTCAAGATCATTTGATCCCTCATTACGTTTCAAGCACGTTCCATCAATGAAACCTAATTCAGACTTAGCACCTAATGCAATTGTAACAGATCTACATCGGGTACTAAATTCTTTCAACTGAGCAAGTTGAAACAACTGACATACCTGAATGATCCAAATTTTGAAGGTGAAGCAGATCACTACTTTGATAAAATTTTATAATTAAATATCCAGTTGCCATCTTCAGCCAGAAATCAAAATTGAAGTTGTGTACTACTAAATCTGCTATAGACCTTCAATAGCTTCCAAATTGAAAACGTGAAACTCTGGATGCTGTTGATCCGAAAGAGCGGAGCTTTATAATGAGAATAATCGAGAATTAGATCTATGATTAGGAAAAAATAGAAAAATGTTCATTTATTCAACAATCACACCCTTTGTTACGTATAAACTATTTTTATATCCTTCACCAACTAATACTTAACTAACTAACTAATCAAAATACTTCATTGCTTTATAATTTAGAATGCATCTAACTAACATACCCAGACGTTCTAAAACTTTATCAACTTACGGGAACCCATCTTTTAATTAAACTTCAACATTGTTATTCTAATTTCATCATTCCTCTCGTTCTACAATCATTATAATTTCATCACCATATATGTAAATATTTATATATACATATATAATCAATCATGACATTTTCCCATTTAACATATTATCATTTTAAACTAAAACAATATTCAGTATTTGGATCTACATGTAATTATGATAGACAACTTATAATCATGCACAGAGCCACACAGAGGGCTAGGGTGGGTGGCAAAACCTAAAAAAAAAAAATATATATATATATATGTATATATATATTTTTAATAATATTATAAATAAAATTATGAAAAAATAAATACTAAAGTAATAATAATTGGGTAAATCACTAAACCCTCCCTTTTTAAAACCTTTCACATTAATCCACTAGTACCAAATGTTCCATACAAAAAATTGACAAATGTCTGATTTCGAAACAGTACTTTTAACGAGGAAAATTAACGTAAAAGGGTAGCATCGTAACTTGACATCATCATAAAATCCTTCTCCACTAAATTTCCCCGTTACAAGTACTGTTTCGAAACAACACCTATGCCTTACCTGAGTTTTTGTTATTTTTTTTAAAGAAACATTTGGAATCAATGGGTTAATGAAAAAAAATTGAAAAAGTGAGATTTTTTTTTTTAAAATTACCCAATAATAATTAATATAAATACATATAATTTTTAAATTTTCTTAAACCAATTTAAACTGCTTTTATATATATATATATATATATATATATATATTTACTACATGTTTGGGAAAAAAGGTCCATTTTAAATAATGTTTACACTCAAAATTAGCTTTTGTAAAAAAATAAATATTTGGTAACAACATTTGTAATAGTATTTAACATTTACAATAAATAATTTATTTTATTAGTCATTCGTTTATAATTAACTAGTAAATTGACTCGCGCTTTTATTTTTATTTGATAATTATATAGATGACAATAAAATTTATAAATATAATTATATTCATTTTTAAATAAAATATGAAATATATATCATATATAGAGGAATGATTCATGCTATTAAGCTGTAAGTTCAATATTGTCAAGTGTTTGTATTTTATTTGTTTATCACACTATTTATATTTTAAAAGGAATGGAAAGTCCAAATTTTTGGACTGTTGAATTAATTTATTCAAAATATTTAAATTCTTAACTTTATATCTAAATAATAATTTTTTATGATAACTGAAATGATTTATTTTTATAGTATATATATATATATCAATAATTACAAATAAACTTGAATACAAAATTACCACTATAATCAATTTTATAGCTCGGAATTTTCAAATAAAAGTAATTTAAAAATTTTGAAATATGAATATTTTGAAATTTGAATATATTGCTCAGATTTCTAAAATTTAATACAACAATTTTATGGTAATTTAAAGATATTTTTAAAATTTGCACTAATAATAATAATAATAATATATCAATAATAATAATATATCATTAATTACAAATAAACTTGAATATAAAGTCACCACTATAAATTTGAATTTCAATAATCAATAATTATTTTATAAATATTTTTAAAATTATTAATTTTCATAAATGTAGTAAATTTGAAACTTTTAAAAGTATTTTCAAATATTTTCATTAATGGATGGATATAAATAGGTATAGTTTCATAAATGGAATTTTAGAAGTTGTAATTAAGTAAATGAGCCTTAAAACTTTGAGTTAAGTAATTGATCCTTACAAACTTTGTTTTTCATCCTATAGCCCTTTGTGACCATTATACCCTTTTGAATTATGAAAAAGAATTTTAAAAATATGAAAAAGAAAGAAAATAAAAAATACCCAAAAAGCCCCTCACTTGCACCATGCTATTATCATATTGCCCATATAAATATTATCCTTTCAAACCCAAATACCCATTCAAGAATCCCAAATCGTATCTTGCTTCACTTTCATCATTTTTGTCTTTACCACCACCACTTGTAAGGTCCACAATTATAGGCTAGAATTTTTCGATAAAATTTTTATTCCTTTATTAGAATAGTAAATAGGTTATTAGAGATAATTTAGAACCATAAGACGTGCAACTTGGGTACTAGTGGCATTATAGTAAATATTAGGAAAGTCCAAGGGCATTTCAGTCATTTTACACATAGGATGTGGTAAAATGCATTAAAGGTGTTATAGAAAATTTTGGCTATGTTCTTTAATTTCCAAGTTTAATTTGGGTTAAAAGTTAATTCTTAATTAATTTAGGGTAAGTCAAAGTTGGTCCAAGGGTATAGATGCATTAAAATGAAAAGTTTTCACCTAAGTGCAAATAGATTGAAGTTCTGGTGGTTATTGGTAATTGTCCTCCTAGTGAAATGAAATTATTAGAAAGGTGAGGGACTAAATTGAACTTGTCCATGAGGAGGTTACTATTTAAGGGGGGAGGGGGAGTTATCTAGAGAATTCTATACCATTCTAAAATTCTCTCAAGCTCTCTCCATTTTTCCTTTGGCCAACCCCCCTTAAGATCCTCCATCTCCATTTTTCTTCTTCTTCTTCCTCCATCTAAATCTCAAAACCTCTTCCATACTCTTGCTACATCATAGAAACACCATCAAACCAAGAAGAACAAGCTTATAACATCAATTACATCAAGAATCATCAAGAAACAAGGTAAGGATTTCAAACCCTAACATTAATATATGAGTGATTTGATCCTAGTTTAGTATAGAAATGGTTTCTAGATGTTAATAATGTTATTAGAATGGTTAGAATGCCCTTGGTTATGTTCTTAAATTGAGAGTTATGGTATTAGTTAGAAAAGTACCCAAGTTAGCATGAGGTTGTTGTTAGTGTTGTTTATGGTAGAAACTTGTAAAAAGGAATGCTAAACTCTTATTTTTGTGATTAGTAGAACCAAAAGAGGACCCTAAGGAGCAAGAACAAGTGTAGGAGAAGGCTCTCAAATAAGGTTTGTACCCTAAGCCCTAAAGGTTTTGTTGTTGGTTTCATGTTTGATATGATTTGCATGCTAAAATGGTTTTTATGGTGATGTATATAATTGTTTGTTGGTTTAAAAATTTTGATCAATATTTTTGGAAGCATGGACATATGCTATAAAGTTAGTAGAGACTTATTTGAAGTATTTGGCTCTAAGAAATAATAGATTTGGCTCTAAGAAATCGAATTCGAACTACTCAGTTTGTTTGAAAACTGGAATTGTTACCACTAGATAATAAACTTTTATAACAACACTTTTACTTGATGTTTAGCATAGCATACTTGTATAATGTGAGATAATTTATACATAAATGTAAAGATGACATAAATAGAGATCTTGTAAAAGAATATTTGAAAGAAATGTTTAATTTATGGATGATATTGGATGCTTATGCATCTTATTGGAAATAGAAGTAATGTGATTATTAGCATCGAATCGAATGATGATGGTATCGTTAGTACTTAATAAAAGAATGATTTAATAGTATAAACATATGAAAGATGAATTGAAGCGATAGCCTTTGTAGAATACCGTTAGAGGATAAAAGGCATGCCTTAGGAACTAGAAGTGCACTTCACCCTGAAAGTTGAATGAAATGAGACGATGATGATGATGATTCGGCCTTCGGGTCTATCGGCGGCCCTCGGGTCTATCGGCAGCCTTCGGGTCTATTAGCGGCCTTCGGGTCTATCGGCGGCCCTCGGGTCTATCGGCGGCTCTCGGGCCAAAACAGTTCCGTTTCCTCCATAGGTTATTCTAAGAGGGCTATCAATAATAAGAAAATGAATAACTAACATAAGTTGTGTTAAAATCTCAAATGATTAAAGGTATAAGGCTAAATGAAATCTTATTGAATAATAGAATATATGGAAATAAATGGATTCCTATATGACTTACTAACCACATGTAAGTTAAACTAACATGAAAATTTACATTATTTGGATTCTTGGAAACTTTAATGAATTTGTCTTTGTAATGATGTTTGGAAACATTTTATGGATTGATTGATCTTGGGTGTACTTGTTTGAATTATTGATTTGTATTGAAAATAAAGGTAAGCATTTGTGTTGCATGCCCCGGGCACGGGGTACAAACCAGGCATTGTTGCCTGACATTTTATTTTCTATGTTTTCTTTTTCCTTTATTTAATAACAATCCAGGAAAGGCAATCGGGGGAAAACATCAAGGACCACTCTATGTATGAAGATATGGTTTCAGGAAAAGACTAGGGCAGGTTACCATGTGAAGCAAATGAAATTGTTAAGAGAAGGAATGATGATAAGTAAAATGCATGGTGATATGTACAGTTATATGTATAATCTGAATGCGTACTTGTATATTAAACAAAAGTTTGATGAACTGATGAAGAATTGGCCTACGGGCTAAAGTGTAACTTGTTATATGGATACTTGATATGTAAATTAAATACTTGTATTGTATAAAGAATGTTACTAGTATGTACATATAATTAATGTTTTGATGTATGATTCGAATAACAGATTATTAATATATGACATTAGTAAATGGATAATTAATTGGTAAATATAATTTGATGAGGTGACGTTGCTCTCTTATCGGGTTAATAATCAGGTAAGGGTCCGACGTCACACCACTACTCATTTCCCTTCTTTTCATTGAATATTACCATCAAGTTTGACAAGTAGTACATTGATGTTAGTATATTATAACCACATCAAGGTTTAAATTGATTATTAGCATTAGTTTGGATTATAATCACATTTGTAGGGTTTATGTGGGTGGATTTGAGTTTTTAGAATTAGTTTGCAATTATTTAATTGGTTATTGGGTTTTGTTATAGGTAGTGAAAGAATTTGTAATTAAGTATTCCTTTAGTAAGTTATTGTGGTGTTTTTCAATATTTGGTAGATTATTTCATGTGTGGAAAGAATAGATTGGTGGTGTTTTGTTTGTTTTGGGATTTTATAAATTACTCACCATTATTGGTATTGTGTTTTGGGTTGGGTTTTGTTCTTCATTGATATAGAAGCATATATTAAGCTTTCATTTAGTGATTTAGTGGTGTATGTGTGATGGTAGTGAAAACTTGATGAAAGAGATCGTATTAAGAAGAAGTGATATGCTTCATTAAATTGGCATTTGGAGTAGTTAGTATTGTTGGTTAAAGTGAAAATTTTTAAATGGTATGTTATTGGAGGTTGTCATAGAAGTGTTTGTTTTTGGATATCCCTTATGGTATATTTTTTGGATTAAAGTGATTAATAAATGGGTTCTATTGGAGTTATGTTTTATTATGATGGAGTTTGAGATGGTAGCAATTATAGGGGTTGTGTTGTATCTAGTGCAATATGTAGGAAGGATGTGACGTTGAAAGAAATATCGAAAAAAGTTGCAGCTAAGAGGGGCATTAATATGAGTAGGTTTGATTTACGTCTGTTTGCTCTTGTAAATAAGCGAGGCGTAGGGATTACAAGGGGCGTATGAATTTGTTCTAAGGTGTGCAACTCCGTCCCTAATACCAAACCAATTGGCAAGGATCACGAAGACTCACAAATAAAGTTGGAGATGTCCGCACATATCGACGGGGAGGTTCATGAAGACATTCATGTTTAATCAATACAAACAATTTTTAGTTTTAAATTAAGAATTGTGAGTGGATTACAAATGTATAGACTTGTTCATTTGTGAACCGAGTTGTAGCCATAGTTTTTGCTTAGTTGAATGATGTTTCTGTAACTGCTTGAGTTGAGTATGGTCGATAATAGAATAGTTGACAAATTTCTGTTGGCTATTTATAAATGCTTCGTAGGTGGTCACGAAATAAAGGTTGGC
Organism: Cardiospermum halicacabum; assembly: GCA_031304145.1. Lineage (NCBI taxonomy): Eukaryota > Viridiplantae > Streptophyta > Magnoliopsida > Sapindales > Sapindaceae > Cardiospermum > Cardiospermum halicacabum. The sequence goes on from CM062395.1 coordinate 8,471,596, forward strand.
TATGTGTAAATGCTTCTTAGGTAGCGTCGAGTTTTAGACATAACCTGAGCAACATCTACATACTGTTTTTTCCCCCAGCGTGTTTGTTCAAAAATTGTATGGCAGTGTGTAAATACTTCTCTTTAGACGCCACCTGAGAAGCATTTACACACTGTCAAACCTTAGTTTTTGCCCCCAGCCTGTTTGTTCAAAATTTGTATTGCAGTGTGTAAATACATCTCAAGTGTTGTCCATATTTGGATGCCATCTGAGAAGCATTTACACATTGTCAAACCCTATTTAAAAAAAAAAGTATTATTTGATGCATATTGTAACAGATTAAACAAAAACATATATAATTATCAAATCAATGTAGAGCCATTATATAAGTAACTGGCTATACTAAATTGAAATAGTTGTAAACACCCTATTGAAGTCTAATTTGGTTTAACAAAAAGGTTGTCATTACCAACTGGCCAACCCATGAACTTAAAAACCAACTGGCTATACCAAAAAGGTCAACCTAACATTTCCTAAACCCATAATCCTACCAAAGCACAAAAGTGAATTAGATCGATACTGAACACCCTAGAATACCACCCTAATAATAACATCAAAACCAACACATTGCAGCATCCATTGATAATAAGTACCAATGCATCAATCTTCTTAGCCTTATTGATGCACAAAATCATAAAGGAATGGTCTTTTCGGAGAGTTTGGTGCTGAAGTCTAGGTGAGATCGCCCTACTGAGGAATAAATTCCAAAAGGCTAGATCACCACTGAGTTCACGATGATCTATTTTTTGTTCTCCTCTTCTCAATCTGCCAATTGGGTAATGCCAGAGCTCCTCGGCAACTTCTGCAGAAATATTCTGTGCATTGAATTCATCATTAGGGGAAAATCCTTGAAAATGATTTTCAAGTTTGTGGTTTCAAAGTATTTGTCAATGGTTTGTGGATTGAAAGGTACTTGAACACCCCTTTCCATGAATGTCTCACAGTTAATATTGTGGTAGAATTCGTACATCATACTAAGGTTGATTTTAGCTGGTTCGCTAACAAGTTGGGTCCACCTCAACCCTTCAACCTATGTAAGAATAAGTGTGTCATCTAAATTGTCAACAACAATCAGCTCTTCTTTAATATCTTCAAGGTCTGTAGAAATCTCATCTTTCACATCATTTGGTGGACCTGATTGTTTCCCACCACCTCTACCTCATCCAGTTTTTCTCTTCCTATCCCCTTTCTTGACTCTTGAAAGTCTAGCTTTATCCTTGTTGTTACTCTTAACTGTTCTTAATACCTTTTTATGCTTGATAGGCATCTCAACGAATGGATTTTTCTTCTCTTTATCTACACCTGTATTTTGCAATAATCAGAATAAACATATCAATTCTTGTGATGTATACATTCTACCAAAAGGAAGATGAATAAGTGAAACACATGCAAAGCGATAGTACTCATCGATGATACCTTAGACAAAAATCCAAATTTGTAAAGTAATAGTACTTACCTCTTCAAGATCTTAACCTCTCTATTGAATGGAGTCGACTGAAATTGGGGAGAAAAGGTTTGTCTTGTTTTCGCTTTCAACCCTAACACTATTTTCTTCTCTGGTAGATGAAGTCATAACAGATGATTGAATATGTAATGGGTCTAGTTAGAATTCAACTAAGGGAATGAGCATAATGGTTTAGCAAAACAATTTGAATTTTGAAAATCAAAACAGTATCGTTTTATGTCATTGAAATATAGCCACTTCAATGCTTATAACGTGGCAACTTTTGTCTATTTTAAAGTCAACTCAATATATAATTTGGGGTGGTGTTACTACTGGTGTCCAATTTTTAGACAACATGTTGTGCCCAAAATCGACATGTAACATTTATCTTTGAACTATTTATATTTAGAATTAACACTACCACTATAATCTGAAACAACAACATACCAATGTCATGTTTAAATCATTTGATATTGTAGAATGATCACAGCCAGAAGGTATGTGAGTTACTGGATACACATTATATTATAATTCTTAAACATTGTTGGGTTTAGGATGAATCCCGAAAAAATGTGTGACAATGTAAAATTGACAAACGTGAACTTAATATTTTATATTTTGTTGACTTTCCTATATTTTATATTTTATATTTGAAAATTAAATTATTGTAATTTATGTTTTTGGACAATCCAAATTAAATACAAAATTATTAAATATTTCAAACTTACAATTTAACATCTTTTTACATCAAAATGTTTCTCTTTAAAAAAAATTATTAAGTAGTTGTTCGTATTTCGAAAAATAGACCAAAATAATTGACATTATCAATTCCAAAAAATCATAATTAAAATCAAACACATTAAATTATATTTAATGTTTATATATATATATATATATGCAAATTATTTTAAGTGACATTATTAAATTAAATTTTATAAGTTAAAATAAAAGATGAAAAGTATGCTAATGAGATATTAAGTATCAAAGGAAATAAATTAAAATTGATTTTTTTAGAGATTAATAGTATTGAATAAATAAAATTTGCAAAAAAAAAAAAATAATAATAATTAATAAATAATATTTTATTTTTAAATAAAAATAAAATGATAAATAGAAAAAACAAATCAACCCATCATAAAATATTTTGAAGATTTTTTTTAAAAAAAATTAAAAATTTGAAATAAATTAATCAATATATTATTTGTTTATTTGGTTTTTTAAATAAATGTATTTCTATGTTTTTAACTAAATTAATGCTTAATAATGTTAACAAATATTAATAAATTTTGTAAAATTAAAATAATTATATTTAATATAAATATCTCGCGCAAAGCGCGAGTAATTTTACTAGTGGGAAGATAAAGTAAAAAAATTATAAAAAAGAAGAAGTAAGCATGTCGTGTGTCATCATTTGATTCGTCAAAAGTTTTCAAATCTCAAAACACCTAATTTTTTTTTTTTTTTATGTTTTTCTACCCAACGGAGAACTCTCAACGTTGCCACGTCATTTTTGTGGGTTCACTGAGAGTTCTCCTTTATTTATTTATTTATTTATTTATTTATTTATATATATATATATATATAATAGAACTCTCAGCGGACCATGACGTGGCAAGCGCTGAGAGTTCTCCTTTATTATATATATATATATATATATATATATATATAAATTACATAACATAAGTGTTCAATTTATGTATGACAAATTTTTAATAATAAATTTTTAATAATTTTACATGTAGCAGCAAGCAAACTAAACCAGTTAAAGTTAAACTAACAGTTAACCGCTATAGGGTACGTTTGGGACGACTGAAATTATTAAATAATCACTTATTTAATAATTTAAAGCAGATACGAGTGTTTGGGAATGTGGTGCCAAATAAACCACAGCCAAATATTAGGCTAAGATTGCTTGAATAACGTAGCTAAACAGCTTATAGATATGGTCTCACAGAGTTTAGTTTTAATGAGTAAAAATCCGATCCTTTTACAATCATCTCTGCCCCTTATTTATAGAAGGTATTTGGGTCCTATTCCGATTTGGATTGGGACTCCTTATTTTCCTTGAATTCGGTCTCCTTTTTGGACTCAATCTCTTCTTGGGCTTGATCTCCTTTTATCTATTGGGCTTTGGAAATCCTTGGCCTGGCATGATAAGTCTTCCTTCTCTGGTTGGTCGTGGGAAATCCGTGTTTAGTTAGGTAATCATTCGGTGGGCTGGAGTGTTTCGGTTTGGACTCTACTATGCTCGGCCGAGTCGAACTTCATTGGGCCTTTTGGCCATGTTGGTCGAGTTAGATTGGCACGTTTCTTGGGCCTTTGGCCCTCTTTTTCGGCTGAGGGTAGCTTTTGGGTACCCTCCCTATGTTCGGCCGAGCTTGGTTTTAGGGTATCCCTTCTGTCTTTGGCCGAGCTTGGTTTTGGACTTCGGTTCCCTTTACTTGCTCTTACCTTCGACTATGATGCCTTATGGTTATTTTCCCACCACAGGGAATATAACGAAACGTAGAATTATTTGCTTTTGAAATTTGCAATTGTATTCATTCAATAGTATTAGTCACTTTTTTTTTTGTTTTTTAATTTAATTTATATTTTAAATAACACAACCTATGTTTTTAATATTATTACTACAAATAAAAATAAAAAAATATTTTATTGAAAGATAATTATGATTTTTTAGATTTTTGTAAATTCATATTCTTTACCTTTCTTTGTATCTGTGTCATCATTGAGTTTTGTAACTTTTTTTGGTCAATAATTAATTTTTCAAAAGAAAATTTTAATTTTCAATTATTACTATTATAAATATGGTTGTCCAATAAAGTTTTTTTTAAAAAAAAAAGATAATAAAATTGTTCAGTTTGTTATATAAATAATCTCAATTATTCAAATATTTAATGAAATAAATAAATAATAATTATAATTTAAAATATAAAAAAGTATGAAATACTTAAGACAAATTAATATATATATATATATATATATATAGAAAAGTTACTTAATTTAAAAAAAAACAAAACAAAATATAAAATAAATGAATTTAAAAAATGTAAAATAGGTCTATTCTGGTAATTTTAGAACCTCACACGGAATCAATTTACCTAGCTTTTTTCAAAATGTAATTATTAAACCAATTTTTCTCAAATAGCTATTAAAGTAATAATAAATGAATTATATCTTAAATTAGAGAAATTATGCCTAGGGACGGGTTCTCCACGTGATCTATCCTAGTTGGAGAACCCACCCAATTATCATGAGACACGTGTTATTGTGCCATGTATGTTAATAAAGAAAATCAATTAATGCAACGATTGTATGCAAATTTTGTGGTGTTTTATGTCCGTGTTTCATAAAACCATCCATCATTCATGATCTCCTTCTTCTTATGTTACACCGTCTTCTCTGAATTCTTTCTATCCCGCACTTCTCTCGATGTCTCCACAAGAAGTAATTTTTAATAAAAATATAAACAACCAATTAAATAAAAGAAAAAAACTTTTCAAAAAGAAAATACAAAGTTTCAACTTTCAACAACTTCCACTATCATACAATTATTTTCAACAATGAACCTGTGAATTCCATTAAAAACCAACACCGATGTTTGTCAAGGAGAAAAAGAGAAAAACAACTAATATTCACCACTAAAATAAAATAAAGAGTTGAATAAAGAGTTGTTGGAGTTGGAGAGCACGTGAGTGAGTCGAAAAGAGTGAGCACGAGTAACAATGATCAATGAATACATTTAAAATTAAATTTCTTTTTTTAATTTTTAATGATATACATGATGTCACGTGTTTCGCAATGGTTGGGCGGGTTCTCCAACTGGGACGGATGACGTGGAGAACCCGTCCCCGGACATAATTTCTCCTTAAATTATGATATTAGTGGTTGTATTATAATTGAGAGCCGCCTAAACACTCCATAATTTAATTGAAAATTAAATAATGTCCTAATGAATTTAAATTTAAAAAATCAAATATTTTAAATATAAATCACTTACGGCACCATACTGCAATGCTCGCCCACACCTTAGATTAATACTTGTCATACTAAATTCCTGTTCTGTCTCTGTTTATAATAACTACCTTGATAAATAAATAATCATCAGCCAAAATAATTTATAAACTGTGATGTATTAATGGTTATGGGTTGGATTTCACCCAACACATATGTGTCAAATTGTATGGAGAGATTAAGTTAGAAAGCAACATGTGTATTTTCACTTTGCCTATAAATATGAGAAGAAGATGCGGTGAAAACTTGCCAATTCACTTATCATTTTCTCCTCCCTCTTTCTATTACTATCTCTCTAGTCTTGTGTAAGTTTTCTTGTGTAGATATATTTTGGTTTCATAACACGTTATCAGCACGAGTATGCTTTCTGGTTGCCGTCCAGACGGATCCTCCAGATCAGAAAGTGATTGCTAATGATATTTTGATTATACTGAGATGTTGCTGGATTATATTGAAAAATTGAGATATTGGTTTGAAACCATAAAAAAGAGAAAAATGGAGAATTGGTAGAAAAGAAGAAATGAAAAAAAAAATGATTAAAAAAAAAGAAAAAAGAGGAAATGAAAATTGATAGAAAAGAAAAAGAAAGGGAATTGTTTGGTGTTTGAAAAAAAGGAATTGTTCGTCTTGAAAATATGATAAAAAAAATATGTATATTAACCGAGATGAAAATAAAATTGATTCCATCAAGTGAGTTGGTCTTAGATTATTGAATTAATTTGGAAATTGGTTGAGAAATGAAATTCATATATTGAGTATATGAAAATAATGAATGATGATAAAGTCTCCAATGAAAGAAATTTTGTTTTAGATGAAAATTTCTGAGGTTGAAATTATTATTTGTTATAAAGGGAGGAACAAAAATGATGAAAAAAGAGGATAATTATTGTGTTTAAATTATATGTCATATAAAATCTATTAATCAAGTAGATGGTTAAATTTATTTATCCAGTAAAAAGGATAAATAATTGAATATGATGAAGGTTGATTATGTGAAAAGTTTAATATACACCTGAAAAATTATTGAAATATTGACGTGAAATTTTGAAAAAGAAAAAAGAGAAGTTATTCACTTAGGTGATTGAATTGAATTGATTTGGATCATATAGAAATGACATTTAATTAATTGGGAGTTAAACTGTTTGCCCAAAAGTTGATATCATTATTCAAGAAAATCTTGTGTGAAGTTTGACGCTGCCAACCCAAGATAGAAAGTTGGTCTAGATATATATATATATATTTTTGTTGTATCATTAATCTTTATTTAGAGCATGCGCAATGCATTTTAATTTATTTGTCAATTTATTTAGTTGTGTTTATTATTTTAGTTATTGGTATGGACACTTGAGAAGTGTCGGAAATTGGAATATTGAAAAGGCTCTAGATCTATCTAGGAAAAATTATATTGATATAAATGGATGAATATGGAAATGGAAATAATGAGATTACTCTCCAACCCATATCATAATCCTGATTATTTGAAAGTGAAAAAGGATCCAATTAAGAAATAAGCCTAGAAGAATCTCAGCAATGAATATTTGAAATAAATATAGTTTATTGAGATGGAATCTCTGAGATTAAATTATGAAAATTATGAGAAGATTATATGAGAAATCCATGATGGAATATAATTGCATGGATATATTTTTTTTTGACTTAGTATATTGATGTATTTATTAATTAAAGTCATAAAAAATGGAAAATTTTGATATGTGGCTTTGTTTATTTGGATAGGATATGGAAATTCCAGGAAATATGTCAGAAATATGTTTGATTGATAGTGCTACATACCATTTTATCCTCCAAGACAAAAAATATTTCCCGAATATATCAGAATATAAGACTCGAATAAATACCATATCTGGTTCTGTTGATTTAATTGAGGGATATGAAAAAGTTATAATGTTGTTAGAAAAGAGAACAAAAATATGTATCCATAATGCATTATATTCGAGTAATTCAAAACGAAATTTGTTGAGTTTTAAAGATATCAGGAAAAATGGATACCATATTGAGACAGTGAATGAACATCATATGAAGTATTTGTATATATACGTCTATTGTTTTTGGACAGAAAATTATTCTGGAAGAACTCTATACATTATCTTCTGGTTTATATTTTACGAAAATATCTCCAATAGAAGTCTACGCTATAATGAACAAGAAAATAACTGACCCTAAAGTTTTCAATTATGGCATGATAGACTTGGCCATCCTGGGTCCACGATGATGCGTAGAATTGTTGAGAATTCTAATGGAAATCCATTGAATGATTTGAAAATATTGATATCAAAAGATAGTTTTTGTACTGCTTGTACTCAGGGGAAATTGATAGTCAGACCATCTCCATTAAAAATAAATGTTGAGTGTCCATCATTTTTGGAAAGAATTCAAGGGGATATTTGTGGACTGATTCATCCACCAAGTGGGCCGTTTAAATATTTTATGGTGTTGATTGGCGCATCTGCAATATGGTCACATGTATGTTTATTATCAACACGGAATGTGGCATTTGCTAAGTTACTTGCCCAAATAATAAGGTTGAGAGCACAATTCCCAGATTATCAGATTAGAAATATTCGTTTGGATAATGCTGATGAATTTACATCAAGGGCTTTTGATGATTATTGCATGTCAATTGGTATAAATGTGGAACATTCGGTACCCCATGTTCATACCCAGAATGGATTAGTGGAATCTTTTATTAAAAGGCTTCAAATGATTGCCCGAAGTTGTTGTTACAAACTCAATTACCGATTTCCGCTTGGGGTCATGCAATATTACATGTAGCCACACTAATACGCCTGAGACCCACTGCATATCATGAATATTCTCCGTTACAGTTGGTAACTGGAAATAAACCAGATATATCTCATTTGAAAACTTTTGGTTGTGCTGTATATGTTCCCATAGCACCCCTCAGAGAACCAAAATGGGACCACAATGTCGTTTGGAAATTTATGTTGGATATAATTCACCGTCCATAATTAGATATCTAGAACCCATGACGGGTGATATGTTTACTGCAAGATTTGCAGATTGCCATTTTAATGAAGAATTATTCCCACGACTTGGAAAGGATGAACCTTCTAATGCGGGTAAAAATGAACTCGTTTGGAAAAGTGAAAGGATGCATTATCTGGATCCACGTACTGGTCAAACTGAAAAATGAAGTACGTAGGATAATTCATTTACAAACTATTGCGAACCGTTTACCAGATAGTTTTGTTGATGCTGCTAAAGTTACAAAATCTCATATACCAGCATGTAATGCACCAGCTCGACTAGATGTGCATACTGAGAAATCAAAACAAATTGTAACTGGTCAGGCATTTGAAATCCAGAGAAAACGTGGTAGAGCTGTTAGGTCCAAAGATATTGTACCACGAAAATGAAAAGTTAGAATCGAGAATACCAGTGATATAATACATCCGAAAGATACTAATCGAAATTTACAAATTGTGGAAGTTGAAAATCCAACTGAAGAAAAGACCTCTGAGGAGGTAAATGTATCCAAGAATGAAGAACTATTCATTAATTATACAAAAGAAATTTGGAACCGTGAAAACTTTGTTGTTGATAATATGTTTTCATATATAGTAGCTATTGATGTGATGAAAGATGATTATGAACCTCAATCCATAAATGATTGTAGGGAACGAAATGACTGGCCAAAATGGAAAGAAGCAATCCAGGTAGAATTAAGTTCACTGAATAAACGGAATGTTTTTTGACCCATTATTGAAACACCAAAAGGTGTTAATCCAATTGGTTATAAATGGGTATTCGTTAGAAAACGAAATGAGAAAAATGAAATTGTGAGATATAAAGCCCGATTGGTTGCTCAGGGTTTCTCACAAAGGTCTGGGATTGATTTTGATGAAACGTATTCACCTGTGATGGATACAATTACTTTCCGGTTTTTAATTGGATTAACGAAAGAAAGGAATCTGGAAATGAGGTTAATGGATGTAGTAACTGCATATCTATACGGTTCTCTGGATACAAAAATCTTCATGAAAGTTCCAGAAGGATTTAAAATCCCTGAAATTAATAAACCTCGAGGTTTATATTCAATGAAATTACAAAGGTCACTATATGGATTAAAACAGTCTGGACGAATGTGGTACTATCGTCTGAGTGAATATTTAGTTAAGGAAGGGTACATTAATGATGTAATTTGTCCATGTGTGTTCATAAGAAAATCGGGATCTGGATTTGCAATAGTAGCAGTTTATGTTGATGATATGAACTTGATTGGAACCCAAAATGAAATCCAAGAGACTGCTGAATATTTGAAAAGAGAATTTGAAATAAAAGACTTGGGGAAAACAAAATATTGTCTGGGATTAGAAATTGAACATAGAAATAATGGAATTCTGATCCATCAGAATACTTATACAGAAAAGATCTTAAAAAGATTTAATTGGAAAAATGTCATCCATTCAGCACCCAGATGGTCGTTCGTTCTCTTGATCCCAAAAAGGATCCATTCAGACCCAAAGATGATGATAAAAATGTTTTGGATTCTGGAACACCATACTTGAGCGCAACTGGTGCCCTCCTATATCTAGCCCAATGTACGAGACCAGATATTGCTTTTGCTGTAAATTTATTGGCTAGATACAGTTCTACCCCGACTCGTCATCACTGGAATGAAATTAAACATATTCTCAGATATCCTTGGGGAACTATTGATTTAGGGCTATTTTATTCGAATTCAGATAATTCTTCTGGGTTGGTTGGTTATGCTGATGCCGGATATCTTTCGGATCTACACAAAACTCGTTCTCAATCTGGATATTTTTTTTACATATAATGGCACAGCTATCTCCTGGAGATATATAAAGCAAACTTTGGTTGATACTTCTTAAAATCATGTCAAAATTTTGGCATTGCATGAAGCCAATAGTGAATGTGTCTAGTTGAGATCGGTTATACATCATATCCAGAGTTCATGTGGTATCCCACAAACATCAAACGAGCCAACAATTCTTTACGAAGATAATGTTGCCGTATCGCCCAAGTGAGATATGGATACATCAAAGGGGATAGAACGAAGCACATATCTCCTAAATTTTTCTACACTCACTAATAAGTCTAGAATTTACCTATATTTTAGCATCTTTTATGAGTATAAATATAATTATATTGAAACTAAAAGATGAGATATTGAATGCATTTCCAGTAATTCTAGACTATTATTGTTGAGACAGGGACTTGGATGAAAAGTTGTGAAAAAGTAGCTAAAACGTGCAAATTCAGAAGAAAGAGAGACCAAATCAGGAATTCATCCAAAGTCAGGAATTGGTGAAATGATATTGCTGAAGAAGAATACTCGCCTGAATATCTCGCCATGATTTGAAGTAGATGGCGACTTAGCAGGCGACATAGAGATAATTTCGCCTCAAAGAGTAAAGTAAGGAAGGCGACTTAGAGACCTCTCGCCTTTGCATTTCGCCTTCTCGATAAGTGAAGTAGGCGATGAATATGAAGTCTCGCCTACCTTGAGGCGATGTTGCAGGCGACATTTGATGAGATATCGCCTAAAGAGATGTTAGCTGAAAAGTTATTTTGGGCGAAATAGGTCCACTTGCCTAAGCATCGGGCGACGAATTAAGGCAACATTCTGGATATTTCGCCTGGAAAAAGCTGAAGCTTGGCGATCATGACAAGCAAAATAGGAAGATGTCGTTTGGTTCAGGCGAAGGAACAGGCGACTTAAATGGAGAAAAAATATTACTTCGCCTATTTGTGTTTCTTTGTTGATTTTATTTCGAAATTGCCACCGAGCCAAACACTACAAATATGAGCTCAAAAGAAGTAATATGTGTGAAGTTTTTTTAGAGAAAACGGTTAGATATTTTGATTTCCACTCTTGACATTTTGTTATACTTTAAGAGAAATTCTAGATTCTTCTATGCGCTTTATTCTTCATCTTCAGAGAAGATTCTTGAAGAAGTTTTGTGCTCTGTTTTTCTTGATCATTGAGATTTAGCTTGAAGATTGTGAAGCAACAACTGTGACAGAGTCTAGCTTCAATCTTCCTTGGTAAGATTTAGATCTTGAGCATGTCGATGATGATTTCCTGTTTTTGATTGAATATGCTGAAGTAGATGTGCTAGCTAAAAGCTCTGTTGATATGTTGAATCTTGATGTTGATTATCATTTTAAATGCAAAGTTTCTTGTTCAATTATAGTAAGATCTACTGGATTTCATGAGCTAATTGAATTACAAGGACGAGAGTTACGTAATTTTGTTAATATGAGATTTGATTTAGACCAGAGATGGCGATTAGGTTTCAGATCTAAGAACAGGGGTTTCAGATTAAAAGAGGAGGTACAGATAAGATTGTGCTTATCAGTTATTGTTTAGAGATTTTTGAATATATAATTGAGATCTGTTAAAATCGAATCGAGAGATCTTTTAACAGATCACTGATGATGATCTAGAAGGTAAATCTGTGATTTAAGATGAAACTTGAATGAGAAGTTAGTTGAAATCAGATCTAGCAAATCAGTTTATTCTTGTTAGATCAATTGAAGAATAGAGTACTGACTTGGGTTTTCATTGAATGAATGTCATGAGATACTTTTACTTCACCTCAACTTTATAATTCCATGATTCTCTGATTCTATAATTTATTTTGTATATAAATTCTTTCAGCAATTCAGATTAAACCTTAGTCTCAAAGATGCTTCTTAGCTTACAATCCCTATGAAGACGATATCTTAAATATTACATTAGACGTTGATAGGAATTTCGATTGAGTACTGTGAATATAATTATCAGTCGAGTTTCGTCCCATCAATTTCTTGGCGCCGTTGCCGGGGATTGTTTTTCTTTGAAGATTAAGATTTACTTGAACTGCGCTAACATGATTTATTAAATTCTTTTTCTGTTTTAAATTTGTTGTTCAAGTGTGTATTGTATGCAGACAAGATCTAAAGGTACTCAAGACTTGCAGTTTGATCCTGAACCTGAGAGAATTGTTAGACAATCAAGAACAAGATCAAGGTTAGCAGTGAGAACTGAGTCAAGAAACACAATGTTTGGAGATCGCTACAACAGAAATAATAATGATATTGAAGGACGAGTGGATCCTGCGAGGATGACACTTCGTCAATATTCCATCCCACCTGCCACAGGGCATCAATCTACCAGCAATAACAACTGAGAACTTTGAGTTGAGATCTGGACTCATCCAGATGGTTCAACAGAACAAGTTTGGAGGAGGAACTCTTAAAGATCCTAATCAGCACCTGAACACATTCTTGCATCTGTGTAGTACATTTCGACACAATGGAGTCTCAGAGGATGCAGTGAAACTCCGCTTATTCCCATTTTCACTGAGTAACAAGGCTCACTCCTTGTTATATCCATTGCCACCAGGATGTATCAATACCTGGGAAGATCTAGTTAAGAAGTTCTTAGCTCGCTACTTTCCTCCTATGAAGATGGTGAAACTGAGAAATATGATTTCTTCATTCCAGTATGTGGATGGAGAGTCATTATATGAAAGCTGGGAGAGGTTTAAGGAGCTGATCAGAAGATGTCCACACCATGGCATAGCATCCTGGAGCATCGTGATGACATTTTATAGTGCCATGCCTCCTCAGATCAAAATGCACATTGATTCCTCAGCTGGAGGATCAATAATGGATAAGGAGCCAGATGATGCTCATGATTTCATAGAATTGCTGGCGAACAATGATTTTGGATGGAATGAAAGGGATAAGGCTGCAAACAAGAAGCAGTCTGGAGTTTATGAGCTGTAGTCTTTCAATGCATTATCTGCTCAGATAGCATTGTTGAATAAGATGGACAATATGGCAGTTAATAAAGGCCATCCAAAGAAGACTTCAGTTAATTCTGTTGAGAAACTGAAGACTAGTCAGGCAGAATATGCTCAAGAAGCAGCGCTTGCTAATGATGAAGATGAACTAGAGGAGTCTGAACAAGTAAATTATTTGAATAATAATTATGGGAACCAGCAGAGGCCATACTATCAACAGAGGAACCAACCCTATCAAAATAAGGGTTATTACCAAAGAAATCCTCAGCCTGGTTACCAACAACAGGGACAGTCTCAATATCAGAAGAAGCCTAGTATGGAGGACCTTCTAATAAAATACATGGAGAAGACTGATGCTGTTCTTGTAAGGTCCGCAATTATAAGCGAGAATTTTTCGATAAAATTTTTATTCCTTTATTAGAATAGTAAATAGGTTATTAGAGATAATTTAGAACCATAAGACGTGCAACTTGGGTACTAGTGGTATTATAGTAAATATTAGGAAAGTCCAAGGGCATTTCAGTCATTTTACACATAGGATGTGGTAAAATGCATTAAAGGTGCTATGGAAAATTTTGGCTATGTTCTTTAATTTCCAAGTTTAATTTGGGTTAGAAGTTAATTCTTAATTAATTTAGGGCAAGTCAAAGTTGGTCCAAGGGTATAGATGCATTAAAATGAAAAGTTTTCACCTAAGTGCAAATAGATTGAAGTTGTGGTGGTTATTGGTAATTGTCCTCCTAGTGAAATGAAATTATTAGAAAGGTGAGGGACTAAATTGAACTTGTCCATGAGGAGGTTAGTATTTAAGGGGGGAGGGGGAGTTACCTAGAGAATTCTATACCATTCTAAAACTCTCTCAAGCTCTCTCCATTTCTCTCCATTTTTCCTTTGGCCAACCACACCCCTTAAGATCCTCCATCTCAATTTTTCTTCTTCTTCTTCCTCCATCTAACTCTCAAAACCTCTTCCATACTCTTGCTACATCATAGAAACACCATCAAACCAAGAAGAACAAGCTTATAACATCAATTACATCAAGAATCATCAAGAAACAAGGTAAGGATTTCAAACCCTAACTTTCATATATGATGATTGATCCTAGTTTAGTATAGAAATGGTTTCTAGATGTTAAGAATGTTATTAGAATGGTTATAATGCCCTTGGTTATGTTCTTAAATTGAAAGTTATGGTATTAGTTAGAAAAGTACCCAAGTTAGCATGAGGTTGTTGTTAGTGTTGTTTATGGTAGAAACTTGTAATAAGGAATGCTAAACTCTTGTTTTTGTGATTAGTAGAACCAAAAGAGGAACCTAAGGAGCAAGACCAAGTGTAGGAGAAGGCTCTCAAATAAGGTTTGTACCCTAAGCCCTAAAGGTTTTGTTGTTGGTTTCATGTTTGATATGATTTGCTTGCTAAAATGGTTTTTATGGTGATGTATATAATTGTTTGTTGGTTTAAAAAAATTTTGATCAATATTTTTGGAAGCATGGACATATGCTATAAAGTTAGTAGAGAATTATTTGAAGTATTTGGCTCTAAGAAATAATAGATTTGTGATGGTTGATGTTTGTTTGAATAAAATGATATGGTTTTGAAAACAATTCCAGCCTACTCCAGAAAATACTGAAACTGTCCTCTAATTTGGTTGAATTTTTAGAAATAGTTAGAAATATAATTAGACAAAAGACCTACAGGAATGAAATGTTCCTTTATAAGTCTAGTATGAACGAGTAAAATTTGGTGCTGAGATAATTCCATTTAATACCCTAATTAATGTCAAGAAGGCCATACATGCAGACTGTCCTGAAACAGGGCATGTCTAAAACTTGATACAAACGTGAAAAATAGCTAGAGGCCTATTTGGAAAAAGTTGTTTAAGTACAAAATGTTGGTTTACATATTTTTTGGTAGACTGGTAAATTTTAAAGTGAAATAAGTTCATTTGATAAGCCTTTTAATGATAAGAGTCCAATACATACAAACTGTCCCTAACAGGGCAGTTTGGTAACCTAATTTTGTGGCATACCAAAACCTAAGATAAAAGACTCAAAATGTACTGAAATTTAAACAATAGAAATTTAAGACCTAAAATAAGACTCACACAAAAAATAATGATAATTGGAATTGATTTGATAAGGTTTTAAGCCAAGTGAAATCAGCCCTGTAACACTGTCCCAGATTCCAGTGAATCTGGAATGGTGAAAATGAGATGATTAAAAATATTTTGACCTTGAATTAATGACAAGTGAAGCCATCATAACATATAAGGATGGGTTACGAAAATGATAGAAGTGGTTTGAAGTTAATTAAATACCTATAGAATAAATTATGCCAAATCGAATTCGAACTACTCAGTTTGTTTGAAAACTGGAATTGTTACCACTAGATAATAAACTTTTATAACAACACTTTTACTTGATGTTTAGCATAGCATACTTGTATAATGTGAGATAATTTATACATAAATGTAAAGATGACATAAATAGAGATCTTGTAAAAGAATATTTGAAAGAAATGTTTAATTTATGGATGATATTGGATGCTTATGCATCTTATTGGAAATAGAAGTAATGTGATTATTAGCATCGAATCGAATGATGATGGTATCGTTAGTACTTAATAAAAGAATGATTTAATAGTATAAACATATGAAAGATGAATTGAAGCGATAGCCTTTGTAGAATACCGTTAGAGGATGAAAGGCATGCCTTAGGAACTAGAAGTGCACTTCACCCTGAAAGTTGAATGAAATGAGACGATGATGATGATGATTCGGCCTTCGGGTCTATCGGCGGCCCTCGGTCTATCGGCAGCCTTCGGGTCTATTAGCGGCCTTCGGGTCTATCGGCGGCCCTCGGGTCTATCGGCGGCTCTCGGGCCAAAACAGTTCCGTTTCCTCCATAGGTTATTCTAAGAGGGCTATCAATAATAAGAAAATGAATAACTAACATAAGTTGTGTTAAAATCTCAAATGATTAAAGGTATAAGGCTAAATGAAATCTTATTGAATAATAGAATATATGGAAATAAATGGATTCCTATATGACTTACTAACCACATGTAAGTTAAACTAACATGAAAATTTACATTATTTGGATTCTTGGAAACTTTAATGAATTTGCCTTTGTAATGATGTTTGGAAACATTTTATGAATTGATTGATCTTGGGTGTACTTGTTTGAATTATTGATTTGTATTGAAAATAAAGGTAAGCATTTGTGTTGCATGCCCCGGGCACGGGGTACAAACCAGGCATTGTTGCCTGACGTTTTATTTTCTATGTTTTCTTTTTCCTTTATTTAATAACAATCCAGGAAAGGCAATCGGGGGAAAACATCAAGGACCACTCTATGTATGAAGATATGGTTTCAGGAAAAGACTAGGGCAGGTTACCATGTGAAGCAAATGAAATTGTTAAGAGAAGGAATGATGATAAGTAAAATGCATGGTGATATGTACAGTTATATGTATAATCTGAATGCGTACTTGTATATTAAAGAAAAGTTTGATGAAATGATGAAGAATTGGCCTACGGCTAAAGTGTAACTTGTTATATGGATACTTGATATGTAAATTAAATACTTGTATTGTATAAAGAATGTTACTAGTATGTACATATAATTAATGTTTTGATGTATGATTCGAATAACAGATTATTAATATATGACATTAGTAAATGGATAATTAATTGGTAAATATAATTTGATGAGGTGACGTTGGTCTCTTATCGGGTTAATAATCGGGTAAGGGTCCGACGTCACATGTTTGTTTTGGTATCAGAGCAGGGTCTAGGACACTTTTGTTTGTGCTTGTTTGTAATTGTTTGCAATCGTTTGCCTTGTTTGTGCATTAGAGATACATAAGGAATCATTGCATTGCATAAATATAATTATGTCCTTGGTACCAACCCGATTGCTTCCTGGATATGTAGGTTAGAAGACATGAGTTCACAAAGGGCTACCTCCGTACACGCGGAGGAGGGTAAAAGTAGAAGTGTTGAGAGCATTAGAGATCTGAATAGAAATCCAAGTCCTCCTAGGCAGCCCTCAGAGGGGCATGAATCTGTCAACTTCCCTCCTGGCTCTATGGCTGAGCAAGCGAGGGCGTTTGCTCAAATTGCGGAACTCCTAGAGCATGTAGTACAAGGAGGATTGGCTAGACCTGCTAGGGCAGAGAAACCAGCTTTAGAAAGACTTTCGAAGAGGAAAACCCGCAATTTCACTGGTTCTAAAGATGAGGATCCCTCCAAAGCTGAAGACTGGTTGGAGGACATGAGCAGGGTACTGGAGGAAATTCATTGCAATGAAGAGGAGAAAATAGAATGTATAGTATCCTTGCTGCAAAGAGACGCATACAGATGGTGGACCTCACTGGTTAGTACTGTCCGCCAAGAAGTAGTTAATTGGGAATTTTTCCAAGAAGAGTTCAGAAAGAACTATGTGGGCCAGGTATTCCTAGATGAGAAGAGAATGGATTTCCTACATTTGAGGCAGAAAGACAAATCAGTAATGGAATACAAGATTGAATTTGTAAGACTGAGCAAGTATGGCCCCGAGTTAATTCCCAACAACAGAGAGAAGTGCAGGAAGTTTAGAGAGGGGTTTCATTTGGAGATTAGAAATACCCTATTGGCCCTTGAGACTGATGATTTCAATAAGTTAGTGGAGAGGGCCATAGAAGCAGAAAGATTACGTAATATTGATAAAAGTAAAGGTAAAAGAAAGTTTGGTTCGAAAAGTGGGGCCACCAGCGGTGGTAATCCAAGTAAGAGGACCAATATGGAGGCAACGAGAACAGCACCTAGAAGTCAAGGAGGCAGGGGTAATCAGCCTGCCCAGTCAGTTGCTAGTACTCCCTCAGTTGCTAGAACAAGATTAGAAAAGTCTAAATGTCAAATTTGTGGTAAGGAACATTGGGGTGAATGCAGAAAGCTTACAGGTGCCTGTTACATATGTGGTTCTCAAGAGCACCAGGCTCGTAATTGTCCTAATGATCGGAACAAGCCTAGGCCACCGGCAGAAGGAGCCTCTACAGCTCCCAGGAATGTTAAGCCTGCTCAAGGTGGCGATCGAAAGGGAGCAGTCTCTGGTGCTGGTAGCCGAGCAGAGGGAAAGGCGCCGGCACGTACATATGCCATGCGGGGGCGAGAAGAGATAGACACTCCCGGTGTGGTGACAGGTACTTTCCATATTTTTAATACACCTGTCTTTATATTGATTGATCCCGGGTCCACATTGTCATATATTTGTAATAAAATTCTTTCGGACCAAGGATGGGAATCAGTGAAAACCGATTATAGTATAATAGTCTCCAACCCACTGGGACAGGAAATGATTATTGACCGAGTTTATAGGAATGTACCACTAGAAGTAGGAGGAGAAATTTTTAATAGTAACCTGTTAGAATTGAAGAGTGGGGAGTTTGACGTTATACTTGGGATGGATTGGTTATCGAAATATAACGCTCAGCTGGACTGTCGAAACAAGAAGGTAACCTTTAGAAATTCTGATAAGGAAATAACTATTACTGGTGATAGAAGGAACTGCCTTGACAATGTAATTTCAGCCATTAATGCTGAAAGAATGCTTAAGAAGGGATGTAAGGGTTACCTTGCTCACGTAATGGAGCTGAATAAACCAAGTATGGAAAGGAAGTTTATCCCTACGGTGTCAGAATTCTTGGATGTGTTTCCAGAAGAGCTACCTGGACTGCCTCCAGAAAGAGAAGTAGAGTTCAGTATTGAACTTATTTCAGGAGCGTCTCTAGTGTCTATGGCACCGTATAGGATGGCTTCGCAAAGTTAAAGGAGTTGAAGACTCAATTGCAAGAGCTCTTAGATAAGGAATTTATTAGACCGAGTGTATCTCCATGGGGTGTGCCAGTCTTATTTGTTCGCAAGAAGGACGGATCCTTAAGGTTGTGTATCCACTATCGACGACTAAATAAGCTTACAGTGAAGAATAAGTATCCGCTTCCATGCATAGATGATCTATTTGATCAGTTAAGGGGAGCTGGAGTCTTTCCAAAGATTGATCTAAGATCTGGATATCATCAATTAAGGATTAAGGAGGAGGATATTCCTAAAACTTCTTTCAGAACCAGATATGGACATTATGAGTTCATTGTAATGCCATTTGGTCTCACCAACGCACCGGCATTTTTCATGGATCTAATGAATAGAATATTCAAACCATATCTGGACCAGTTCGTGGTGGTATTTATTGATGATATCCTAGTGTATTCGAAGACTCCAGAGGAGCATGATAAGCATTTGAGGATAGTGCTACAAACCTTAAGGGAAAAGAAATTGTATCCTAAGCTGAGTAAGTGTGATTTTTGGATGGAACAAGTAACTTTCTTGGGACATTTGGTATCGAAGGAAGGGATTAGTGTGGATCCGAAGAAGATAGAAGCCATAATTGCATGGGAACCCCCAAGGAATGTAGCCGAGTTAAGGAGCTTCCTTAGGTTAGCTGGATATTATCGTCGATTTGTGATGGGATTTTCTTCTATAGCTAATCCATTGACTCAATTATTGCATAAAGGAGTGAAGTTTGAATGGACGAGTAGATGCCAAGAAAGATTTGAGCGTCTGAAGAAAATATTAACTGAAGCTCCTATCTTAGTACAACCGGAGGAAGGGAAAGAATATGTTATCTACAGTGATGCTTCCTTACAAGGATTGGGGTGTGTGCTAATGCAAGATGGAAAAGTTATAGCTTATGCCTCTAGGCAACTCAAGCCACATGAACGTAATTACCCCACACATGACCTGGAGTTAGCAACCATTGTTTTTGCCTTAAAGATATGGAGGCACTACTTGTATGGCGAGAAGTGTTATATCTATACAGATCATAAGAGCCTCCAATATCTTCCTACTCAGAAGGAGTTGAACTTGAGACAGCGCCGATGGATGGAATTCCTAAAGGACTATGATTGTGTAATTGATTACCATCCAGGAAAGGCGAACAAAGTAGCAGATGCTCTGAGTAGGAAGTCTGCGTATACATTGGCAATGTTAATGGCTAATCTGAGCTTGAAAGATAATGTTCTTGTGGCTGAACTACGGGCGAAACCTGATTTGATACCACAAATACTGGAAGCTCAAAAGTCGGATCCAAAAGTAGGAGAATGGATAAGGAAGATATCAGATGGGAAGCCTACCGAATTTCAACTGAAAGCAAATGGTGGACTGTACTACAAAGATCGACTATATGTACCAACAAAATTGGGTGTACGAGAAATGATCCTAAAAGAAGCTCACCATCAGGCCTTTGCTGTCCACCCAGGTGCCACCAAGATGTTTCAAGAGTTAAAAGCAATGTTCTGGTGGCCAGGTATGAAAAGGAGTATAGTCGAATTTGTGGGAAGATGTTTAATATGTCAACAAGTGAAGGCAGAACACCAAGTGCCTTCTGGACTATTGCAACCCATAAGCATACCGGAGTGGAAATGGGATAGGGTAACCATGGATTTCGTTGTAGGATTACCTATGACCAGAGAGAAGCATGATGCTATATGGGTTATAGTTCATCGATTAACCAAGTCTGCACACTTTCTGCCAGTCCGAATGGATTACTCTTTGGAAAGATTAGCATAATTGTATATAAAAGAGATAATAAGGATACATGGTGTTCCTTCATCGATTATATCGGATAGGGATCCCAGATTCACTTCTAGATTTTGGAAGAAGCTTCAAGATGCTATGGGAACCCGATTACATTTCAGTACGGCCTTCCACCCTCAAATGGATGGACAGTCGGAGAGGGTAATTCAGATATTAGAAGATATGGTTCGGTGTTGTATACTTGAATTCGGAGGTAGCTGGGAAAGATACTTGCCACTAGTGGAATTTGCTTACAATAATAGCTACCAAGCAAGTATACAAATGGCTCCTTACGAAGCATTATATGGAAGAAAATGCAGAACACCTCTCTGCTGGACTGAATTGTTCGAACCTAAAGTGGTAGGACCAGAGATGATTCGAGAGACAGAAGAAAAGGTAATGCTTATTCGAGACAAACTAAAGGAGGCCTCGGATCGTCAAAAGTCATATGCTGATTTGAAAAGGAAGGACATTGAATTTGAAGTCGGAGATAAAATCTTCCTTAAAGTATTGCCATGGAAGAAAGTATTACGATTTGGGCGAAAAGGAAAGCTAACTCCTAGGTTTATTGGGCCGTACGAGGTTATAGAACGAGTAGGCCCAGTAGCCTATAGGCTTGCATTACCGCCGGAACTGGAAAAGATTCATAACGTATTCCATGTGTCGATGCTTAGGAGATACCGCTCAGACCCTTCCCATGTATTAAGGAAAGAGGAAATAGAGGTTCAACCGGACTTATCTTATGAGGAAGAGCCGGTGAATATATTGGCTAAAGAAGTAAAGCAGTTGAGAAACAAGTCTGTCCCTCAAGTTAAAGTGTTATGGAGAAATCACGCGGTAGAGGAAGCTACATGGGAAACGGAAGAGCACATGAGAAGACAATATCCCTACTTATTCGATACAGGTAAAGTTTCGAGGACGAAACTTTTTAAGGGGGGTAGGGTTGTAAGGTCCGCAATTATAGGCTAGAATTTTTCGATAAAATTTTTATTCCTTTATTAGAATAGTAAATAGGTTATTAGAGATAATTTAGAACCATAAGACGTGCAACTTGGGTACTAGTGGCATTATAGTAAATATTAGGAAAGTCCAAGGGCATTTCAGTCATTTTACACATAGATGTGGTAAAAGGCATTAAAGGTGTTATAGAAAATTTTGGCTATGTTCTTTAATTTCCAAGTTTAATTTGGGTTAAAAGTTAATTCTTAATTAATTTAGGGCAAGTCAAAGTTGGTCCAAGGGTATAGATGCATTAAAATGAAAAGTTTTCACCTAAGTGTAAATAGATTGAAGTTGTGGTGGTTATTGGTAATTGTCCTCCTAGTGAAATGAAATTATTAGAAAGGTGAGGGACTAAATTGAACTTGTCCATGAGGAGGTTAGTATTTAAGGGGGGAGGGGGAGTTACCTAGAGAATTCTATACCATTCTAAAACTCTCTCAAGCTCTCTCCATTTCTCTCTATTTTTCCTTTGGCCAACCACCCCTTAAGGCCATCTCCAACCCTCCCATTCTCCATTCACCATCTTGAAGAGAGAGAATTATATTTTTTTAATAAATTAATCACAATTACACTATAATCACTCCAACCCACCTCATCTTCATAATAGAGAATGGACTAAAAATTAAATATATAATTTTATATTTTATTATATTAATATGTATAATGAAATAATATTATCAAATAATAATAAAATTAATGTTTGAATAATTAATTTAAGATTATTCCAATTCACAATATCATAATATTTTAGATTAATATTAATACAATAAAGAATTATTTAAATTGTTTTTTCCTTTACATAATAATTTTGAATTATTTTCGTTTTTTAGGGAATATAATTTTGAATTATGAAATTAGTGATAAAATAATAAATTTAAAAATATACAATAAAAATGAACTAATAAAAAATTCAAAGAAAATTGAATTAATAAAAAAAAAAATTACATAGGCAAGTGAACTAGTTAAAAAAAATACATAGGTTACTTAACTAATTAAAAATAAAAAAAAGAAACACACAATTAAACAAATAAAATAAACACATATGCAATATTAGTCATTTAATTTTGTGTTTTAATATGGTTAAATGTAGTTTTAAGTTATTTTGTAATTTAGTGTTTAAATTTCTAAGTTGTAGTTGTTTTAAACTATGTTAATCTAATTGTTGTTTTCAATTTTAAATCTAATTTATTATGTTTTATTAATATTTGTCACTAATTTTTCTATTTAATATTTTGTTATTATAGTCTATTTATTAGCTATATTTAATAATTAATTATTAATTAATTTAATATTATAATATTGGGGTTAAATTAAAGATATTGTTTCAATTAAAATAAATATATTTTTATATATTTTTATATGTATATTATTTATTTTATAGAATTATTTAGAGACCAAATTAAAACATATTTATATATATATGAAAGAAGGGTATAAATGCAATTTATAAAAGTTGAGTGGAAAGATTATAATCTAAAAAGTATGAATAGTACACTTGATGGGGCCATTTTTTAACATCAATAATGAGTAGGACTTGGAAATAAAATTTAACTTTCTTCAAAATTTGTCTTGGAAATTGAATTGAAGTCATGGGTTGGAGAAGAGATTTCAACTTTTTCACTTCAACATGAAGATGAAGTAAGAGGGTTGGAGAAGGCCTAAGATCCTCCATCTCCATTTTGCTTCTTCTTCTTCTTCTTCTTCCTCCATCTAACTCTCAAAACCTCTTCCATACTCTTGCTACATCATAGAAACACCATCAAACCAAGAAGAACAAGCTTATAACATCAATTACATCAAGAATCATCAAGAAACAAGGTAAGGATTTCAAACCCTAACTTTCATATATGAGTGATTTGATCCTAGTTTAGTATAGAAATGGTTTCTAGATGTTAAGAATGTTATTAGAATGGTTATAATGCCCTTGGTTATGTTCTTAAATTGAAAGTTATGGTATTAGTTAGAAAAGTACCCAAGTTAGCATGAGGTTGTTGTTAGTGTTGTTTATGGTAGAAACTTGTAATAAGGAATGCTAAACTCTTGTTTTTGTGATTAGTAGAACCAAAAGAGGAACCTAAGGAGCAAGACCAAGTGTAGGAGAAGGCTCTCAAATAAGGTTTGTACCCTAAGCCCTAAAGGTTAGTAGAGAATTATTTGAAGTATTTGGCTCTAAGAAATAATAGATTTGTGATGGTTGATGTTTGTTTGAATAAAATGATATGGTTTTGAAAACAATTCCAGCCTACTCCAGAAAATACTGAAACTGTCCTCTAATTTGGTTGAATTTTTAGAAATAGTTAGAAATATAATTAGACAAAAGACCTACAGGAATGAAATGTTCCTTTATAAGTCTAGTATGAACGAGTAAAATTTGGTGCTGAGATAATTCCATTTAATACCCTAATTAATGTCAAGAAGGCCATACATGCAGACTGTCCTGAAACAGGGCATGTCTAAAACTTGATACAAACGTGAAAAATAGCTAGAGGCCTATTTGGAAAAAGTTGTTTAAGTACAAAATGTTGGTTTACATATGTATTGGTAGACTGGTAAATTTTAAAGTGAAATAAGTTCATTTGATAAGCCTTTTAATGATAAGAGTCCAATACATACAAACTGTCCCTAACAGGGCAGTTTGGTAACCTAATTTTGTGGCATAACAAAACCTAAGATAAAAGACTCAAAATGTACTGAAATTTAAACAGTAGAAATTTAAGACCTAAAATAAGACTCACACAAAAAATATGATAATTGGAATTGATTTGATAAGGTTTTAAGCCAAGTGAAATCAGCCTTGTAACACTGTCCCAGATTCCAGTGAATCTGGAATGGTGAAAATGAGATGATTAAAAATATTTTGACCTTGAATTAATGACAAGTGAAGCCATCATAACATATAAGGATGAGTTACGAAAATGATAGAAGTGGTTTGAAGTTAATTAAATACCTATAGAATAAATTATGCCAAATCGAATTCGAACTACTCAGTTTGTTTGAAAACTGGAATTGTTACCACTAGATAATAAACTTTTATAACAACACTTTTACTTGATGTTTAGCATAGCATACTTGTATAATGTGAGATAATTTATACATAAATGTAAAGATGACATAAATAGAGATCTTGTAAAAGAATATTTGAAAGAAATGTTTAATTTATGGATGATATTGGATGCTTATGCATCTTATTGGAAATAGAAGTAATGTGATTATTAGCATCGAATCGAATGATGATGGTATCGTTAGTACTTAATAAAAGAATGATTTAATAGTATAAACATATGAAAGATGAATTGAAGCGATAGCCTTTGTAGAATACCGTTAGAGGATGAAAGGCATGCCTTAGGAACTAGAAGTGCACTTCACCCTGAAAGTTGAATGAAATGAGACGATGATGATGATGATTCGGCCTTCGGGTCTATCGGCGGCCCTCGGGTCTATCGGCAGCCTTCGGGTCTATTAGCGGCCTTCGGGTCTATCGGCGGCTCTCGGGTCTATCGGCGGCTCTCGGGCCAAAACAGTTCCGTTTCCTCCATAGGTTATTCTAAGAGGGCTATCAATAATAAGAAAATGAATAACTAACATAAGTTGTGTTAAAATCTCAAATGATTAAAGGTATAAGGCTAAATGAAATCTTATTGAATAATAGAATATATGGAAATAAATGGATTCCTATATGACTTACTAACCACATGTAAGTTAAACTAACATGAAAATTTACATTATTTGGATTCTTGGAAACTTTAATGAATTTGCCTTTGTAATGATGTTTGGAAACATTTTATGAATTGATTGATCTTGGGTGTACTTGTTTGAATTATTGATTTGTATTGAAAATAAAGGTAAGCATTTGTGTTGCATGCCCCGGGCACGGGGTACAAACCAGGCATTGTTGCCTGACGTTTTATTTTCTATGTTTTCTTTTTCCTTTATTTAATAACAATCTAGGAAAGGCAATCGGGGGAAAACATCAAGGACCACTCTATGTATGAAGATATGGTTTCAGGAAAGACTAGGGCAGGTTACCATGTGAAGCAAATGAAATTGTTAAGAGAAGGAATGATGATAAGTAAAATGCATGGTGATATGTACAGTTATATGTATAATCTGAATGCGTACTTGTATATTAAAGAAAAGTTTGATGAACTGATGAAGAATTGGCCTACGGGCTAAAGTGTAACTTGTTATATGGATACTTGATATGTAAATTAAATACTTGTATTGTATAAAGAATGTTACTAGTATGTACATATAATTAATGTTTTGATGTATGATTCGAATAACAGATTATTAATATATGACATTAGTAAATGGATAATTAATTGGTAAATATAATTTGATGAGGTGACGTTGGTCTCTTATCGGGTTAATAATCGGGTAAGGGTTCGATGTCACAGTTCTTACCAATCATACAACCTCAATTAAGAATTTGGAAACTCACATGGGGCAGCTTTTGCAAGTTCTGAACCAGAGACCCCAAGGAGCACTTCCAAGTGACATTGTGCCCAATCCAAAGGTTAAAGATAAATCTAAAGAGGAAGCACAAGTGCATGCTATTACATTGAGAAGTGGGAAACAACTGGAGAACTCTAAGGAAAAGAAAAGTTACGAACCTCCTGCACAGAATAAGGAAAAATGAAGAAATTAGCAAACCTTTTACTAAAGAATAGGAGGCTGTGAAGATTGCCTTATCTATTCCTCAAAGAGATAATAGAAAGAAGCTGGATAAGCAGCTTGAGAAGTTTTTAGACATGATGAAGCAAATCCATGTCAACATCCCATTTATTAAGGCATTGAAACAAATGCCTGTTTATGCTAAATTCATGAAGGAGTTATTGTCAAACAGAAGGAATTTAGCTGATGTGGGATGCATTAATGTGAATGAAAGTGTGAGCCAACTTGTTAAGTACCAGATTCCTAGGAAAGAGAAGGATCCTGGCAAGTTCACCATACCTTTGACCATAGGCGAAAGATTCAAATGAAGAGCTCTCTGTGACTTGGGAGCTAGCATAAACTTGATGCCTTTGGCCATCTATGAAAGGTTGGGAATAGAGCATTTTAGACCTGATAATGTCTTATTACAACTTGCTGATAGATCTTTTACCCATGCAAAAGGAGTTGTGGAAGATGTGATAGTCATAGTAAACAAATTCATGTTTACAGTGGATTTTGTAGTGCTTGACATGGAGGTAGATGAAGATGTGCCTTTGCTACTAGGTCGACAATTTTTGAGAACTGGAAGAGCGTTGATAGACGTGGCAAATGGTGAACTCACACTTAGAGTCAATGGAGAGGAAGCAAAATTTAGTCTCTTGGAGTCATTAAAATTTCCATATGATTTTGATGAAGTCAAGAGTATACAATTCGCAGTTGATATAGAGTTGATGGATAAGATTCTCTCATTGAGAAGTTCTGATCCACTGAACAATGTACTGATCAATGATGTGGATATGGACATTCCAGAGGAAAGTGCTTATAGTGGTGAGCTGGAATGCATGACTTCTCATTTTGTCCTCAACATTAGCGATATACAACCTTCTGCTGAGCCAATGCTTCCCTCAACTGAAAAACCACCACAATTGGAACTGAAGGCATTCCCAAGTCATCTCAGGTATGCATTCCTTAACTCTAAGGATTCTAGCTTACTTATTGTTATTTCCAATGACTTAACAGATGAACAAGAGGAAAGCCTCCTCCAAGTGGTGAGGAAATACAAAAAAGCCATTGCATGGACGATAGCAGATATCAAAGGAATCAACCCCACTTTCTGTACATACAAGATCATCTTGGAGGAGAAACATACACCCAAGATCCAACCTCAGAGAAGATTGAACCTAACCATGAAGGAGGTTGTGAAGAAGGAAGTACTGAAACTCCTTGATGCAGGTATAATTTTTCCAATTTCAGATAGTGAATGGGTTAGTCCAGTGCAGTGTGTACCAAAGAAGGGAGGGATTACTGTGATAAAAAATGAAAAGAATGAGTTGATCCCTACTAGAACTGTTACAGGTTAGCATATGTGCATGAATTGTAGAATTTTGAATGATGCCACTAGAAAGGATCATTTCCCCTTTCCCTTCATTGATGAGATGTTAGATAGACTAGTAGGACACCCTTATTTTTGCTTTTTGGATGGTTATTCTGGATATAACAAAATCCCATAGCACCTGGTGATCAACATAAAACAACTTTCACCTGTCCTTTTAGAACCTTTGCTTATAATAGGATGCCTTTTGGAGTGTGTAATGCACCAGGAACATTTCAGAGGTGTATGTTAGCTATCTTTACTGATTTCATAGGCAAGTTTTAAGAAGTGTTCATGGATGATTTTTCCATTATAGGAGATAGTTTCAATGATTGCTTGAATAATCATGAGAAAGTGCTTAAAAGATGTGAGGAAACTAACCTAGTCCTCAATTGGAAAAAATGCCATTTTATGGTAAGAGAAGGTATTGTTCTAGGCCATAAGGTGTCTGTTAAGGGATTAGAAGTAGACAGAGCTAAAATTGATGTGATAAGCAATTTACCCCCTCCTGCCAATGTAAAAGGCATCAGAAGTTTTTTAGGACATGCTGGGTTCTATAGGCGTTTTATCAAAGATTTTTCAAAGATAGCTAGACCCCTGTGTGTTCTGTTAGAAAAGGAAAAGAAATTTGATTTTACCGATAAATGTTTGAAATCTTTTGTGCAGCTTAAGGAAAAGCTTGTCTCAGCACTAGTCATAATTCCACCAGATTGGAATTCTGAATTTGAAATCATGTGTGATGCATCTGACTTTGCTGTAGGTGCAGTGCTGGGACAGAGAAGGGAGAGGCTTTTCAGAGTCATTTATTATGCTAGTAAATCATTGGTGGAAGCTCAGAGAAATTACACCACTACTGAGAAAGAATTACTAGCAGTAGTATTTGCATTAGATACGTTTAGATCATACATTTTAGGGTCTAAAATTATCATTTATACTGATCATGCAGCATTGAGATATCTATTTGCTAAGAAATAGTCTAAACCTAGACTGATAAGATGGGTGCTCTTGTTGCAGGAATTTGACATAGAAATCAAAGACAAAAAGGGCACTAAAAATGTAGTAGCTGATCACCTCTCAAGATTGCACATTAAGGATATGGAAGCTCGAGTTGACATTAATGAACAATTTCCATATGAGCAACTTTTCCTCTGTTAGGTAATATTTTATCCATGGTATGCTGATTATGCAAACTATTTGTCTTGTAAAGTGTTACCTGAAGATCTAAATAGTCATCACAAGAAAACATTCCTTCATTAGGTCAAGAGGTACATATGGGATGAACCATATCTGTTTAGGAGATGTGCTGATCAAGTGTTAAGACGTTGCATCCTATATGAAGAAACATTGGACATCATCAAGCACTGTTATTCTTCAGAATATACTGGTCATTTTGCTGGAACAAGAACAGCAGCTAGAATTCTGGAATGTGGTTTCTATTGGCCATCAATATTCAAAGATGCACATGCTTTTGTGGCCAGTTGTGATAGATGCCAGAGAATGGGTAATATTTCCAAGAGGCAAGAAATGGCCCAAAATTGTATCCTAGAAGTAGAGTTATTTGATGTCTGGGGTATTGATTTCATGGGACCATTTCCTCCATCCAACAAGTATGAGTATATACTTCTAGCAGCTGACTATGTATCTAAGTGGGTAGAGGTTGTTGCTTGCGTTACAAATGATGGAAATGTAGTGGAGAAGTTTCTTCAGAAGAATATCTTCACCAGATTTGGCATACCCAAGGTATTAATTAGTGATGGAGGGTCTCACTTCTGCAATAAGCTGTTGGAAAATGTCCTAAAGAAGTATGGAGTAATCCATAAAGTAGAAGTTTCAAACAGAGAATTAAAAAGAATCCTGCAAAAGACTGTGAATGAGTCCAGAAAATACTGGAGCTTCAAGCTAGATGATGCTCTATGGGCTTACAGAACAGCTTTTAAAACTCCAATTGGAATGTCACAATTTCGGATGCTGTATGGCAAATCATGTCATCTGCCAATGGAGTTGGAACATAGGTTATATTGGGCTGTAAAACTGTTGAATATGGACTATGAAAAAGTAGGAAAGCAGAGGCTTCTACAACTAGATGAGATGGATGAATGGCGCCTTGAAGCCTATGAAAATCATGAGATGTACAAGCAGAAGGCGAAAAATTACCATGATAAGAAGATTGTCAAGCGAGAGTTTAAACCTGGACAATATGTATTGCTCTACAATACCAAGCTTAGTTTCTTTCTTGGAAAACAGAAATCTAGATGGTCTGGACCATTTAGAATAAAGAGTGTTTCCCCATATGGAGCTATTGAATTGTTTGATAACAAGTCCACCGACACTTTTGTTGTGAATGGACAGAGACTCAAGCATTATGTGGGGGAGACATCTACAAGACAAGGGATATTCTTTATATCTCAGATCCTGTAGATATAATGGGAAACCAACAATAAACTTGCCTTGGTCGATGCTAATGACCTTAAACAAAGCATACTCCTTACACAATTATTCTTTTGAAATATTATGCTACGATAAATTAATTGTGTAAGTTTTAATTAACCAAGTTCATGTTTTGCAGAAGAATTGTTGTTTTCAGATGAACTTGAAGTCTTAAGGAGAAGGCGAAATGTCAATTTTATCGCCCAAAGACTCGCCAAAGCTGTTTATCAACTGGCGAGGAACAACTTCATTTCGCCTATATTGTCAGTTTGAAGATGGCGAGACAGGGCAAATCGCCATGAGTGGTTGCTTGGGTGAAGGCGAGAAAGAGGAGTCATGCCAAAAACTTCGCTTACTTTACTTTTACGAAGGCGAAGAAGGACAAATCTCGCCTTGATACATCGCCCAGTGACGAGAAGAGTGAGGCGAGAATTCAATACATTGCCATTTTATCTTGCCAACCAGGTATGTTTTCTGATGCTAAAATCTAAATTCGCCAAGATTCTTTGCCTAACAACAAGTTGGTTTTGGCGAAATATCAATTATTTCGCCTGGAAATTCTCCTGTTTTTCAAAATATTTTTTGGCGAGGTAGTAGTCATTTCGCCTCACTTAATTCGCCAGAACCCTTTTTGAAGGCGAAATAATCATTATGTCGCCACTTTTATCGCCAGTTAGATCATTTAAGGCAAGCTCATTCTTTCTCGCCTAATTCTAAATTTTATAACACCTGAACTTTAGGCGACATAAATTATTTCGCCATTTAAATAGCTGCATTGCAATTGTTACCGTTGGATGACACAGGGTGAGGCTAGAACTCTACGCCTTCCACCTAGTACTTTCATCATTGCACCTATTCTATGATTAACTCATTAACCCTAATTCAATTTTACCGTTGCCATTACTTTGTTCTCTGAGATTTCAACTGTTTGCAAACCCTAAATCGCGAATCTCTGTTTTCAATTCTTCTTGTCGATCGATATCATTCACAGTAAACCAACAAGGTATGTTTAATTTCTTCTCTCACTCTTATGAAAGCTGATAGTTGTTTTAGGTTTATCTGTGTTGTAATCGAACTGTTAGGGTCTTAAAAGGGCATTTGTGTTAACGGTAATGCTGTCGAAATTCTGTGGGTTTTATTATGAGCATGAACGATTATCCTTAGTTGGGTGTTTCATTTATGTGATTATAAGTTCGTTGTTGTCAGTAGTTGTTAGTTTTAAGCTGTAAAACATGGGTTAGAGCTTGATTGCTGAATGTATTGTATAATGCTGAACTCATGTTGCGACATACTATCAAACAGTGTATTGTTGATAATGCTGTTGTGCTGCTTAATTTTAATTTTGTCAATTTGTCATACGATTATAAATGTTGAAATTAATTTCACATTTCAGATTATGGCAAAAAGAAAGAGCGACAACTCTCCTAGCCCAACCAAAAAGAACAAGAAAGCCAAAACTTCGGCCAGGCCGAAGATCTATGATGAGAAAAATTACCAAGTAAGGGTGATTCTTCCTTCTTCACCCAAGTCACCCAAGCATAAAGGGGTGCAAATTGGTTCTAGTAAGAAGAAGAGTTTGGAAAACACACCGAGAACCCTTTCTACACCAAATGCTAAAAAATGGGGTGTGTCTGCTGGCAAGTCTACACTATCTAAAAAGCAAGCAGCTGTCGTGGAGAAGGTGACATCTAGTTCACCTAAAACTTCTATGGACAAGTCAAAGCTCAAGAGCCCTTCTAAAAAGGATAACTTGCAATTCTGGCAAGAGAAGGGTTTCCTTTTGGAAGTGTTTGAAGACAAGAGATTTGGGCATTAGCTATGGTGTTGGTCAATGAAGAAACTAGTAGCACAACCCAAAAAGGTGAATGCTACTCTGGTGGAGGAGTTTTATGATAAGGCTCCAGAAGAGTTGGACACTCCATTTGACATCAGGGGCCAACAAGTAGATATTTCACCAGAATCCATCTGCAGCTACTATGATCTAATGGAACCTGACCACCAAGGAGATCGAGGGATGGATGCTTCAGAGCTTACTGTTGAAGATCTTAGAAGTTTAAGACGATTTCAGCATCCAACCTAGGGCTCTGATCAAGACGTTTTGGCAAGTGAATTGGACATTCACAATGCTATCTGTTTAACTTGGCTGTGAGACAATGTCATGCCCAGGAACAAGGGAAGCCGTTTTACGGCTAATGAAAAAAGGTTTTTGAGGGATTTCAGCCAAGGAAAATTCATTCATCTAGGTCAGCTGATTTTCTCAGAGCTGCAGAGGAGAGTGTGCAGTCTCAAGAAGGAAAAGTCAAGACAAAGAACACTCTACTTCCCTTCCTTAATCACTGGAATATTAGAAAAGTATAGGGTAAAGAGTAAGAAGAAGGATGTGTGGTTGGATGATTCAAAACCACACACTAGAGAGTTAGAGCTGAGAATTTGGGAGAGCAGAGATGGAAAGAAAACCACTTGCTCTGAAGCTGTAGAGAAGTTATTAGAGTTAAAGGCCCTAAGGGAGGCTAACAAATCAGACTCTAAGAAGAACAAGTTTTCTCCTCCTGTTATAGTCTCTAAATAGATGTAGATTTTAGTCCCTACTCAGAGTCAAAAAGGGGAGAAAGAAAGAGTGGCAAAGCCAATTTCGAAGGAACTTGAAGCCAAGATCTCTGAATTGGTCAATAGAAAGGTTGAAGAAAGAATTGCTGAATTTTTCAGAAGCATTGCAGACCTACAGGAATTTGTTAAAATATGGGACCAGCAGAGGGAAAGTCAAGGTGCCAGATCTGTTGGTTTTGCTAAATTTGTGAGTGGAATGAACATTCAAGATCAGTTTGAACAAGAAGAGTTAATGGATAGTCAACCTGAGCCCAATGACTTCCCAAATGTTCAAAATACCATTGAGGATCATCTAAAGAAAAATTTGGGGGGATCAATTTGATCTAGAAACAGAAAAAGCTGCAAATAAGGTTAAGGAGGAGGATGAAAGGTTGATGAGGAAAGAAAAGGAAGTGGTGGATGATCCTGAGTCTTCAGAATGTGAGGAAATTGATACAGTAGAGCTTGAGCAGCAAGGATTATTATTAGCATCATTTGCTGAAGCTACTGGATTACCTCCTTTTATTCAAGAAGAAGGTGAAGGATCTGGCTCAGCTCAAATTGGAGAGGGTGAAAAGCAGTCTGCAGTACAAGATTCAATTATCCAAGAACCACTCATCTACACTTGTCAGGTTCCTTAGCATTTTGGACCTGTCAAGTGTACTTCTCATCTTGAGATCTTCACTTCTGGAGAGTTCATTCCACGACTTCATGCTCTGCATCCAACTATTCAAGGCATAATAAATCAAGCGAAACTGGAATATTTTTCCAACTGAAGATGTTATCCCTAAAGGCAATGATTAGACTCCTCAAAGTATGGATATAGTACCTTTTCTTCCACTTTGGAATAGTACTAGTTCTTCTCTGGACTTGGCAATTGTGCCATATTTGCAGCTTGAGCCTCTCAATCAAGTAACATTTATTGAAGAAGACGTGAGAGTCTCCACTGAAGAAGATAGAGTTCTTGATAAATAAGAGATGGCTGCTGTTTTAGAGTAATTTTTCCACACTTATAATAGGATGCCCTCTTATGAATTCTTTGAAGGGATGGAATTCTCATCCACTAGCTCTTCTGAAGATGAAGTAGAGATTTTGAATGAAAAGAAGACTAGTAAGAATGGTGCATTAGCTGGAGAAGGCAAGGAACTTTATTGTGATCCCGCAGTTACTTTTGTAGATTTGAAACATATGCTCATCTTGGATCATAACAAAACTCCTTATTCTTGGGACCAACTTCTGCCTTGTTTGTTCAAGATGGATATCACTCTATCGTATTCAGACAGATTCGGAGATTTAGCAATTTCTTGAGGCAACAAGCTAACCCAACACGTTATTCATCAAACAAGGCTTTCAAAATTCATCATATCAGTACAGCTGAGGCTGACAGAGAAATCTGAAGGTTGGTGGTGGATCAGTTGCACCTCAAAGCTTCTATGTCAAAACCGAAGAAAAGAAAACTGAGTTCCAAATCTTCTCAGCAATCAAATTATGCAGATGATTCTTTAGATGCTTTTTAAGTTCTATTTGACTTTCACTCTTTTGTAATATTAAAAATTGATTTTTATTTGGTCATCAAAAGAGTAATGTGAATTTTTTTTATGTTAGTAAAGAGTAATGTGTTTCCTTGCGTCTTTCTTTTTATTTTAAGAGTCATGTGATTGATTGTTTTGGTCTTTAATTGTGTCTGTTAAAAGAGTAAGGTGATTGCTAGTTAATAACTATTACAGAGAGTTTTTGATTTTAAGTTGGGGGTTCCCCAAAGCTGAGTGAATTGAGTCTATAGGTACTAACATTAACTATGAAACCATGTCTCACTCTGATTTCTGAAGTTTACAGGTCACTCTGCAAGGATTTTCATGAAACAGTGTGTCGAGGCGAGATGGAACTTCAATCGCCAATATGATCGCCTTATGTAAGGCGAGATCTTTATTTCTCGCCTGGTTGGTAAATTCTTTCATTTGATACAGGCAAATGGTTTAGGCGATATATCTTTTGTTTCGCCTAATTCTGGATTTCTCTTTTTGGCGACATTTCTATCTTGCCTAAGATTTCGCATGCAGGATCTGTATTTCGCCATGACATTATTTCTCTATATCAATCTAAAATGACGACTTCTATATTTCGCCTAGGTATTTCGCCTAAGGTTAGCAATCGATTTCTTCTCGCTTATTGTTATCTCGCCTAACCAATTTTCTTTTTGCACTTAATTTGGGCGACTTATCCTCTGATAACGGCGAAATTCAGGTACTTTGCCTAACTCTCTTGTTCATTGTTTTATACATTCCCTTCTCTCCTTCTATTCATTTATGTTCTCTTAAGCATTGAGGACACTGCTTTCTTTTAAGTTGGGGGTGGGGTAGCAATCACATTGCTGTTCTTTATGTTTAGTTTTACAGTTTGATTTTATTTGTAGATTTTGTTTTAGTATTTTCTTAGGATATTAGGTCTGAGTGCATGATTGAGCTTACATTGCTCATAATTCAAAGTGATTTAGTTTTTCTTAAAATGAGTTTTCAAACAGCAAAACAAGTGTTCAAAACAAGCAGTTTTGATGAGCAATTTTTGATAAATTCCTTTGAACACTGATGAAGATTCTGGTTAGTTTTGAATTGTGAATAAGTTGATGAGTTTTGATAAGGAAAGAGTGGAGAAAAACCTTGGGTGGAATGTGAGATTTTGAGCTTAATTCTGTGCCTTTTTCTTCATGAGAGGGGTTATTTTTATTCTCTTCATTATTAAACACATGCATCCGAAAATTTTATTCTATAGAAATCAGAACCTTCATAGGTTTGCCTTGAATTTCTCATACATTCCTTAAGTGTACAGGGCATTGGTCGGGTAAAGTCTGTCTTTAATCTGCCAAGGAAAATGATCTGATTTGAGAGAGTGAGTGAAACTACTAAATAGCCTTTGCCTACTTGATATAACCAGACCTTGATATCTTGTGAGGTAAACCATCTTGTTTCCATTCTCATTAAAACCTTTTCTTTGGTCCCTAATCCAGTCCAAACCATAAAGATAGAGATATATTCTCGATCTTAGCATTTGGACTTACCATTAAATTTGGGATTGAAAAGATGAGAAGTGAGGATTATCTGAAAGAGTGTTTCTTAAGTTGGTTAAAACTGAATATACGTAAAAAAAACAAATCAATCAAGTGAATTGAGCATTGTTTATAAATAAAGTATCATGGAGTGGGGAAACACTACAGAGAGAATATTTGAGGGATTGAGAGGAATTTAGTGGTATGTCCAACTTTGATTACTTGAAGAAATTCTTTTCTTTCATAAGCTAACTTGACCCCATTTTCCATATATTTACAAATCAGAGATTCTAAGGAAGAGAAAGAGGCAGTAGTAAACTTAGGAACCTCTAAGTGCTGTGCAGTGTATGAGTGAAGTTCAATGTTCGTGAGGTTCTTAAAATTTTATTCATACGTGCTTGTGAAACACTAGAATCACATTTGCCTTGGTACATAACTCTGATTCTTGAAGTGACTAGTGTATTGAGTGAGTAACCTTTAGGATTCTGAGAGATCAAACACTTATCAGAGACTACAGTGAGGAGCTAGTTTCAATACTCAATTACTTAGATCTTCTCAGATACTTTGCTACATGAAGAAAATGACCAGTTTTTTGAGTTAGTCGATTGGAAATTTTGAAAGAAGAGCTGGTCACTGTTTGGAAAATTTTCAAAATTTTACTTAATAAATTGCTTTGAATTATGATATAAGTTTGCACTGATTGCTGTCTCAGTAGATTTTTAGTCAGTTTGTTTGAGGACAAGCAAAGGGCTAAGTTGGGGGTAATTGATAAGTCTAGAATTTACCTATATTTTAGCATCTTTTATGAGTATAAATATAATGATATTGAAACTAAAAGATGAGATATTGAATGCATTTCCAGTAATTCTAGACTATTATTGCTGAGACAGGGACTTGGATGAAAAGTTGTGAAAAAGTAGCTAAAACGTGCAAATTCAGAAGAAAGAGAGAGCAAATCAGGAATTCATCCAAAGTCAGAAATTGGCGAAATGATATTGCTGAAGAAAAATACTCGCCTGAATATCTCGCCATGATTTGAAGTAGATGGCGACGTAGCAGGCGACATAGAGATAATTTCGCCTCAAAGAGTAAAGTAAGGAAGGCGACTTAGAGATCTCTCGCCTTTGCATTTCGCCTTCTCGATAAGTGAAGTAGGCGATAAATATGAAGTCTCGCCTACCTTGAGGCGATGTTGCAGGCGACATTTGATGAGATATCGCCTAAAGAGATGTTAGCTGAAAAGTTATTTTGGGCGAAATAGGTCCACTTGCCTAAGCATCAGGCGACGAATTAAGGCAACATTCTGGATATTTCGCCTGGAAGAAGCTGAAGCTTGGCGATCATGACAAGCGAAATAGGAAGATGTCGTTTGGTTCAGGCGAAGGAACATGCGACTTAAATGGAGAAAAAATGTTACTTCGCCTATTTGTGTTTCTTTGTTGATTTTATTTCGAAATTACCACTGAGCCAAACTCTACAAATAGGAGCTCAAATGAAGCAATATCTGTGAAGTTTTTTAGAGAAAACAGTTAGATATTTTGATTTCCACTCTTGACATTCTGTTATACTTTAAGAGAAATTCTAGATTCTTCTATGCGCTTTATTCTTCATCTTCAGAGAAGATTCTTGAAGAAGTTTTGTGCTCTGTTTTTCTTGATCATTGAGATTTAGCTTGAAGATTGTGAAGCAACAACTATGATAGAGTCTAGCTTCAATCTTCCTTGGTAAGATTTAGATCTTTAGCATGTCGATGATGATTTCCTGTTTTTGATTGAATATGCTGAAGTAGATGTGCTAGCTAAAAGCTCTGTTCATCTGTTGAATCTTAAGTTTCTTGTTCAATTATAGTCAAATCTACTGGATTTCATGAGCTAATTGAATTACAAGGACGAGAGTTACGTAATTTTGTTAATATGAGATTTGATTTAGACCAGAGATGGCGATTAGGTTTCAGATCTAAGAACAGAGGATCGTAGTACAAGAGATAGACTACAGATCTATTTTTCTACAGATTGTGCTTATCAGTTGTATAGGTTGTAGTATAGAGATATATGCAACTATATAATTGAGATCTGTTAAAATCGAATCGAGAGATCTTTTAACAGATCACTGATGATGATCTAGAAGGTAAATCTGTGATTTAAGATGAAACTTGCATGAGAAGTTAGTTGAAATCAGATCTAGCAAATAAGTTTATTCTTGTTAGATCAATTGCAGAATAGAGTACTGACTTGGGTTTTCATTGAATGAATGTCATGAGATACTTTTACTTCATCTCAACTTTATAATTCCATGATTCTCTGATTCTATAATTCATTTTGTATATAAATTCTTTCAACAATTCAGATTTAACCTTAGTCTCAAAGATGCTTCTTAGCTTACAATCCCTGTGGAGACGATATCTTAAATACTACATTAGACGTTGATAGGAATTTCGATTGAGTACTGTGAATATAATTATCAGTCGAGTTTCGTCCCATCACCCACGAGCTCCAAGAATCCAGAAAAATCAACGTGAAGTAGATTCGATCTTCAAATAATCTAGCTGATCTACTAACAAAGATATTACCAACATCCACTTTCGAAAAGCTGCTTCATGGAATCGGAATGTGAAAACTCTCCACCTTAATTGATTAATTTATGGGTGTTTCTATCAGGGGAGTTTTGTAAAATGTCGGGGTTCAAACTGTACTCTTTTTTTCGTATCCGGTTTTTGTCCCACTAGGTTTTTCTGGTAAAGTTTTTAACGAGGCAGTTAATGAATGGATGAAATCCAAAGGGGGAGTTTCATGTAATAATGGTTATGGGTTGAATTCCACCCAAGACATATGTGTCAAATTGCATGGAGAGATTAAGTTAGAAAGCAACATGTGTACTCTCACTTTGCCTATAAATATGAGAAGAAGATGGGGTGAAAACTTGTCAATTCACTTATCATTTTCTTCTCCCTCTCTCTAGTCTTGTGTAAGTTTTCTTGTGTAGATATATTTTAGTTTCATAACATAAACGTCAATTTTGAGTTCTTTTTAGGGATTGAATTAATTAATTATGAGATTGTGGGATACTTTTAAATAAACAGTTCCAACTCCAACAATAGCAGCTATACATAAATCTGTATTTTGAATGGGATAATTTTTTTCCCTTTTCCTTTCATTAATATATATATTCTTTTTAGGTTTTCAATTAATTTAAAAATCTATGATTAAACAAGTATGCATAGAAACCTACATTAAATTTATATGTTGATGAATAGAAATTAAGATATCCTATTGAAAGTGTGTGTACCAATTTTAAAAATATAAAAATATATATATTTTAAAAAATTTAAAAATAATTTCATTTGTAAATAAATAAAATTTCAAATTAAATATTTTAGCTAATGTATTCAAAATGGGTTTTGTTAGGCCTCCAATTACCATGGTTTATGAGAGGAAAATCAGAATGGTGGATAAGACAAATTAGAGTAGATCATTAGGACAGCTAGCAAGGAGTGAATAGAGGTTGTAAGATCAGGTGGTGTATGTGCTATGGTACGGCTCTGTGGATAAATAAGAAGATAACCATAAGTATAAAGGGCATCGGATTTTGAGTGGTAACCTAGTGAGTCTAAGGCTAGAAGAGGGAGGTTCTTAAAACACCTCACTAAGCTTGTAAACATTACTTGAAATGCAAGTTAAATATTTTTAATCTATATGTTAGTGTTACTGTTTTTATTTATACATCTATAAATCTATACTGGTATGAGAGCAAATTCATCCTTGACCAGAAATGGGTGAAAAGTCTAATGGTTGAGAAAAAGGTCTTGAGGCTTTGCGGGAGAATCTTGAGAAGAGTATAGCACTATTGAATGAAATAAGAAGACAAGAAAGGGAAGCTCAGCAACAGAGCCATCAACAAACACAGAAGAAAATGAGAGAACTACGAGAAATGGTTCGTGCTTTGTCTCATACAAGTAGTATGGTGGTTGAGGAGGGAATTGGATCTAACAGAACTGTGAATAGAGCTAAAAATGAAATGTTCAAAGAACGACCACTAGAAACCAATAGTTCCCCACTATTCTAATTGCAAACTGAAGAGACTTGGGGTCCCGACATGAAGAGTGGAGGTCCATCGAACCCAGAAACGAAGCTTGGAGGACCCTCTGAACTATAGGAGAATATTAAACTCTTCACAGAATATCAAAGGATGAAAAACCGCGATGTCAGTATAGGATAATTCATTGAACGTCAGCGAGAAAAAGAAAGAAGAGATGGAAACCTTACCCTAAAAGGTGGCCGGCGCATTAGAGAACCACCACCTGAGGACCGATTTAAAGATTTAGGGCAGAATAGAGGTCGGTTCGACCGATTTCGGGGAGAAGGGGGTGGGATTGAAAATTTTCGGCGAGATATGGGACAGCTTAAAATTTTTTGGCAAGAAGGCAGTTGCTATTATAATTTCCGGTGAGATGGGGATTACTATGATAACCAGCAATGAGATTTCCGAGCAAAAAGAGTAGAACTTCCATTGTTTGATGGAATTGACTTGGGGTGTCAAAACGTGTTAACGGGTCGTGTTGGACCAAACCCAACTCTATTCATTTATAAACGAGTTAAACGGGTTCGTGTCATAATCGTGTCCACTCATTTATCCTCAACCCAACCCATTTATTATTGAATTTGTGTTGAGTCGTGTCAACCCATCGTGTCAAATTCTAATTAATTATTCATATATAGGAAAAAATAATATTAAATAATTAAAACAAGAAATACCTTAATAGAGATACAAATTATTATTTTTACAAAAAAAATGTTTATAAGATGACATAAATTGAGATAAGTATTAATGTGGTTAAATATATAATATAAATTTATTAATTTTCTCTTCAATATATAAAAATAATTTGTTGAATCTATTTAAACGGGTTAAAACGTTGACCTGTTAACGAAACCCAACCCAACCCATTTATAATCGTGTTAAACGAGTCGTGTTGCTAATGGATCAAAGTCTATTTAGCTTCAACCCATTACCCATTTATTTTAACGGGTTGAAGCGAAAACAGAGATGGAGCTGCTTAATCCAAAAAGCTTAGAGATGATGATGATAGTAGCTCAATAGATTGAAATGAGAAATAAAGAGTTATGGTGCTTTAGAGGGAGTATGTACGGGCTGGGTTACAAAAGCAAGGAGGTCACAAGAAGATATAAAAACATTGAACATCCAAATTCAACTAAGAAAAGTGTTGAAAAATCTGAAAAGTATGGCAAGGAAAAAACCCTAAAAGGGAAGTTCAAAAGGTAAACCATTAACGAAATACAAGACAGACGAAGAAAAGAGCTTTGCTTCCGTTGTGATGAGAAATATTCTCCTAGACATAGATGCAAGGCTCCTAAGTTGAAGGTGTTAATAATTGATGGAGAAGATGTTGCAGAACCAGAAATTGAAGAGGTGGAGGAGAATACAGATGATGAGATCAATCTGACCAGAATTGAATTGGCTGTATAATCTATTGCCGGTATTAACACTCCAAAAAATCTAAAATTGTTGGGTGAATTATTAAGAGAAAAAGTGATTATTTTGATATACAGTAGATCTACACACAATTTTATCTCTCAAACAGCGGTAGAGAAATGGGCATTACAAACTGTAACAACTGTGAGGTATGTGGTAGTCTTAGAAAACGGAGAAGAAATAAAAAGCAAAGGGAAGTGTGTGAATGTAACCATTAAAGTGCAGGATATGCAAATATGTGAAGATTTTCTTCCAATAAAATTAGGAAGTATGGATATCATTTAGGGAGTACAATGGTTAAAAAATTTGGGAGATGTAATGATTAATTGAGGAACCATGACTATGATGATAGGAAAGGGGAATCAGAGGAGAATCATCCAAAGGGAGGCTCAACTAACTAAATCTTTGGTGAGTCTACAGACCCTTGAAATAACTACTGAAGCAGAGGATGAAGTTTATTGGTTAAAGGTTGAATTGAGGAGGAAGGAAACAGAAAGGACACAGTTCAGTGAGAATGTGACAATAGAGCAGGTTCTGATAGACTTTCAAGACGTATTCAATTCATCTACCTCTTTACCACCTATAAGAGGGCAGGTATACCAAATTAAGGTTAAATAAGAGACTGATCCATTCAAGTCAGGCCTTACTAATATCCCGACTTTCAGAAGGACCAAATTGAGAAGATGGTGCAAGAGATGTAAGAAGCAGGAATTATATAACCCAGGATGTCTCTATATGCAAGTCCAGTTCTCCTGGTTAAAAAGAAAGACGGTGACTGGCAATTTTGTGTAGATTACACAACTTTTAACAAGAATATGATAAGAAATAAGTTTTCTATCCCCATTATAAAGGAGTTACTTGATGAATTACATAGATCTACCAAATTTTCGAAGATCGATCTCAAGGCAAGGTACCATCAAATCAAAATGAGAGATGAGGACATCGAGAAGACAAATTTTAGAACCCACGAGGGTCATCATGAGTTCTTGGTTATGCACTTTGCGCTAACCAATGCCCCTACTACATTTTAGTCCTTAATGAACAGAATATTCAAGTCATACATGAGGAAGTTTGTGCTGGTATTCTTTGACTACATCCTAAATTACAGTAAAAATGCAAAACAATATGTAGAACATTTGAGATTTGCTCTGCAAGTGTTAGCAGACAACAAACTCTGTGCTAACTACAATAAGTGCTCATTTGGCAAAAAAATTTGGAGTATTTAGGACATGTAATCTCAGCTGATGGGGTAGAAGCAGAGCAATAAAAAATAAAAGTAATGATAAAGTGGCCAACGCCCAACAACCTAGAAGAACAGAGAGGATTCTTGGGTCTCACAGGGTATTATAGGCGGTTCATGAGAGGTTATAGACATACAGCAGCCTTTACTAAAACTCTTAAAAATGAACAGTTTTAGTTGGATAGAGAGGCAGAAGAGGCTTTTCAGAAGCTGAAATAAGCTATGACTACGACACCAGTACTAGCTTTACCAAACTATAAACAACAATTCCATTTGGAGACAAATGCATATACTTTTCCGGTAGGAGCTGTGCTGATGCAAGAAGGAAGATTGATCTCCTATTTCATTTAATCCATGACCACTATGGGGAAAAAGAAATCAGCCTACGAAAGAGAACTCATGGCGGTTGTATTAGTAGTAAGGAGATTGAGGAACTATTTGATGAGGCACAAATTCTACATAAAAACTTACCAAAAACCTTTGAAATATCTCTTACAGTAGAGAGAGATACATCCAAATTATCATAAATGGGTTTTAAAACTTATAAGATATGATTTTGAACCGGGAAGGGAGTACTTGGTAGCCAATGCCCTTTCGAGACTGCAACATAAGGAAGAATTAAGGGCTGTAACTACAAGTGATTTGAATATGCCCTAATTAATACAATAAATTAAGGCTGATGAGGAGTTACAAAAAATAACTCAAAATATTTTAGCAAACCCTGGCCATAGAACTCTCTACAGAGTAGAGCATGGAAACTTGCTATACAAAAACCAAATTGTAATACCGAAGACTTCTCTATTCATTCTAGGCTTTATAAAGGATTGTCATGAAAGTTGTATTGGAAGGCATGGGGGACCATTAAAGATATACAAGCCGATCTTTGGACAAGTCTATTGGGAAGGTATGAAGAAATATATTTACAGATTTGTAGCAGCATGCTTGGTTTGCCAACACAACAAATATTTGGCCCTCGCACTAGCAGGACTTCTACAACCTTTACCTATACTACAATAAGTATAGGATGAGATCACCATGGATTTCATTGAAGGTATGCCTAAATCTTATGGTTACTCATCAATTTTGGTAGAAGTAGATAGGCTCGGTAAATATGGACACTTCATAGCCATGAAACATCCATTCACTGCACAGATAGTAGCTAAAACATTTATACAGGAAGTGGTTTGTCTTTATGGATTCCCAACAACCATAGTGTCAGATAACTAGCTCAAATTTAGTTCAGCATATCACCCACAAACAAAAGTGGTGAATAGATCTGTGGAGACCTATCTAGATGTTTTATAGGTAAAGGCCCAAGACAATGGATAAGATAGCTTGGTTGGGCAGAGTATTACTATAACACTTCACACCATTCGGCACTGGGTACTACCCCATTTAAGGGTCTATATGGAAGAAATCCTCCACCCATACTCAGGTTTGAGCATCGCTTTATACCACTGGAAGCGTTAGATGTGATGTTAAAATAACAAGATGCTTATCTAAATAAGATCAGACAATATTTATTGAGAGCTCAATTAATTATGAAGTCAGAAGCTGATAGAAAGAGGAGAGATGTGACTTTTGAAGTTGATGATTGGGTATGGTTAAAATTTGCTCAACATAGGCAATTGACAGTGGCGAAAAGACTAAATGAGAAGATGGCCCCAAGGTATTTTAATCACTTTAAAGTGGTGAAGAATGTGGGAACTGCAGCTTATCAATTGCAACTGCCTGAGACTGCTCACATTCATCCGGTATTCCATGTTTCACACCTGAAACTAGTGACAAGAAGGCATCAAGAATCACTTGTAATTCCAGAGCAATGGGAGGTTCAAACTGACTTAGAGATTTATCTAGAAGAGGTCAAATCAGTTAGGCAGAAGAAAGGAAAGGAAGGGTGGGAAGTTCTTATTAAATGGAAGAATATAACAGAAGAAGAATCTACTTAGGAGAAGTTAGAAGACATCAAATTGCAATTTCCTGATTTACACCTTGAGGACAAGGTGAAAGTTGGGAAGAGGAGCAATGTTAGTCCTCCAATTACCAAGGTTTATGAGAGGAAAAATAGAATGGTGGATAGACAAAGTAGAGTAGATCATTGGGATAGCTGGCAAGGAGTGAGTAGAGGTTGTTAGATCAGGTTGTGTATGTACTATGGTACGGCTCTGTGCATAAAAAAGAAGGTAACCATGAGCATGAAGGGCATCGGATTTTGAGTGGTAACCTAGTGAGCCTAAGGCTAGGAGAGGGAGGCTCTCAAAAAACCTCACTAAG
Source organism: Cardiospermum halicacabum (assembly GCA_031304145.1). NCBI lineage: Eukaryota > Viridiplantae > Streptophyta > Magnoliopsida > Sapindales > Sapindaceae > Cardiospermum > Cardiospermum halicacabum. Next base: position 8,516,585 of record CM062395.1, read on the forward strand.
CTTGTAAACATTACTTGAAATGCAAACTAAATATTTTTAATCTATATGTTAGTGTTATTGCTTTTAACTTTACATCTACAAATCTATCAGGCTGTTATTTCCCATTCAAATTTATACATCTAACATTTTTCTTTCCAATTATAACCTTTTAATTTATTTTTACATTATTTTAAATTTTATTAATAAATTAAAATATTTTATTTAACAATTACATTTATACCATTTATTTATTTTTAATAAAAATTATATAATTTCTTTATAAGATTTTGAAAAATAATAAAATTTCAATTTCTTAATTCCAAAAGAATTCTCTTTTCCTTATGTCCCACACAATTTTCTTCTATTTAATAGTCTGTGAATTATCCTCTTTTACCATCTTTTAGAGCAGCAGAACACCACCACTTGTACCTCCCAATACTTTTTGCAGCACTAAAGCCACGATCATTATCCTTACACCACACACACTTTTCTTCTTTATGAATCATCCTCTCTTACAATCTTTTACAGCAACAGAACACCACCACCTGTACCTCCCCATGCCTTTTGCAGCACCAAAGTCACGACCATTATCCTTCTCTTCCTAATCGTCCCCATGTCCTTACTCATTCTCATCCGCGGCCTCTGATTTCGCACCTCAGTCCAATTAGGTAAAATCATCCAATCACCTATCACTATATGTCACTACTTTATTTAAGAAAAATAAAATTAATATTGATAGGATTGGGTTAATCTCAACTAAGCTACCATCACCACCAAGCTTGGGATTATTCTAGTGAGTTGTTTTACGTAATCTCATTTGTTTCATCATGTTCTTTAAGACTAGTGTTCTATAAGGTACAATATTTTTATGGCCCTATATTTTCTTTTGATAATACGACAATTGTAATGAGTTTTAGTTCTTTTACGTACAATAATATTTGCTAAATTTACGTGTGTATTTAACTCCAAAATACACATGAATAATAAGAATTTGGGATCATGGTCACTGAGTAATTAAAAGAATGTCTCTTTGAAACATCCATTACACAGTTGTTGTATTAATCTTTATTGCTATTAATTTTAAATATATTTTTGTTATAAACCCTAATAACATTGTATCTACCAATTAAACAAGATTAGAGTTCCAGATTAACAAATAACCATAAATCACAAAGAACAATACACCAAGATTACGTGGTTCACCCTTAAAAGGCTACATCCATGGGGGATAGACTCACACAGAGCCTAGCAATTCACTATCAAGCAAGAATCATTACCTGTACAAGGTAATCACAAATATTACAACCAACAAACCATCAAGAGCATAGAGATTTACAAGAGAAAAAAAGTAGAGGAAAACCTAGCAGAGAACCCTATCAGACAAATAGAGAAGAAAACACAACTGAAGCAGCCACTTGCTACAATACACATCTTGAAGCTTATATAGGTTCCAGGTGGGTCGGGTCGATCCAAGTGAGTAGGCGCGGGTCACCAGATATCGTGGGCTTCTGGTTTCAACAATAATAACAAGCCGAAATAATATAGACCAGCCCATGTATAACTTGAAAATACATAACAAACTTCCCATGTTTTCATATATACATGTAATACAACATAACCATTACAGACTCATACTTGGTGGTATACAAAAATACATCATTTTCCTTTTAACAAAAAACTATCAGAGGCTCCAATGATCATTGTCCATCACTCCCCAACTGATTTAGGTCCGGTTGATGTGGAGGTACCTTCTGCAAAATAGAAGCTTCTTTCCCACTACAGCCTTGGTACCCATGTTAGCTGGGTTGCTGTCTGTAGATATCTGTTCAACATGCACATCACCATTCAGCACATGTAAGCAAATAAAATGGTACTTAACACATGTATGTTTGGTCGTGTCATGATAAACAGGATTTCTGCTGATATTAAAAGCGTCCTGACTATCAGTATATATAACAGGCTTACATTCTAAAACATTTATTTTAGAAATGAGACCTTGTACCCACATAACCTATTTAATACATTCAGTAAGAGATATGTACTCAGATTCAGTAGTCAATAGTGCAATATCAAACTATAGCCTGGATTTCCAGGATACACAATTTCCACACACAATTACTATATAGGAGGAAATAGCTCTCCTGAGAATTCATGATCTTTAGCAAAATCTGCATAAGAGAAACCACAAATATTTACATTTTTCAGCAAATTTACCAAATTCTAAACCAACATCCACAATGCCTTTCAAGTATCTCAGAAGGCCCTTTATAACTTTCCATTGTTTCATTGTGAGCTTCATCATGTATTTGCTCAATACATTGATAGCATAAGCAATATCTAGTCTTATACAAACCATAATGTACATTATACTACCAATGACTTCTTCATATGGAATAGATGTAAGAATTTCATCACTAGTGTCTGTTTTGCAATCCAGGTTGTGACCAGCATTCAAAGGCAACAAATTTGGTTTAACATCTGCCATATCAAAAGTCTGTAGGACTTTGATAATATAATTTATCTGGCTAACAGTGAGCAAATTATTGCTCCTTTTCCTATTAATATCCATTCCTAGAATCTTGGTTGCATTGCCAAGATCTTTCATATCGAATTCACTGCTAAGTTGTCTTTTCACACATTTTAGCATTTCTTTGTCAGGAGACATTAGCAGGATATTATCAACATATAAGAGTAAAAATACAGGTATTGACTTATCAAAACAATAATACAGACAAACATCAAAGAAACTTCAATTGAAACCCATTTTCAACACAAAGTTATGGAATCTCTCATTCCACTGTCTCGGAGATTGCTTCAGGCCATAAAAGGATTTTTTTCAAAAGACAAACCAGCTTAGGATCTTTAATAAAATCTTCAGGTTGTGTCATAAAGATGTCCCAGTCTAAGAACCCATGCATAAAGGCCGTTTTCACGTCCATCCGCTCTAATTTCCAATTAAAGAAGGCAATCAAGGCTAACATAATCCTGATAGTACCATATCTGATAACTATAGAGAAATTTTCCTGGTAATTAATACCAGGTTTTTGTGTAAAATCTTTTGCTACAAGTCTAACTTTGTACCTACTAAGATCATCTAAAGGTAGACTCTCTTTAATCCTAAACACCCATTTTGCAGGAAACTTGTGACGTCGGACCCTTACCCGATTATTAACCCGATAAGAGACCAACATCACCTCATCAAATTATATTTACCAATTAATTATCCATTTACTAATGTCATATTTTAATAATCTGTTATTCGAATCATACATCAAAACATTAATTATATGTACATACTAGTAACATTCTTTATACAATACAAGTATTTAATTTACATATCAAGTATCTATATAACAAGTTACACTTTAGACCGTAGGCCAATTCTTCATCAGTTCATCAAACTTCTCTTTATTATATAAGTACGCATTCAGATTATGCATATAACTGTACATAACACCATGCATTTTACTTATCATCATTCCTTCTCTTAACAATTTCATTTGCTTCACATGGTAACCTGCCCTAGTCTTTTCCTGAAACCATATCTTCATACATAGAGTGGTCCTTGATGTTTTCCCCCGATTGCTTTTCCTGGATTGTTATTAAATAAAGGAAAAAGAAAACATAGAAAATAAAACGTTAGGAAATAATGCCTGGTTTGTACCCCGTGCCCAGGGCATGCAACACAAATGCTTACCTTTATTTTCAATACAAATCAATAATTCAAACAAGTTTACCCAAGATCAATCAATCCATAAAATGACTCCAAACATCATTACAAAGGCAAATTCATTAAAGTTTCCAAGAATCCAAATAATGTAAATTTTCATGTTAGTTTAACTTACATGTGGTTAGTAAGTCATATAGGAATCCATTTATTTCCATATATTCTATTATTCAATAAGATTTCATTTAGCCTTATACTTTTAATCATTTGAGATTTAAACACAACTTATGTTAGTTATTCATTTTCTTATTATTGATAGCCCTCTTAGAATAACCTATGGAGGAAACGGAACTGTTTTGGCCCGAGAGCCGCCGATAGACCCGAAGGCCGCTAATAAACCCGAAGGCCGCCGATAGACCCGAGGGCCGCCGATAGACCCGAAGGCCGAATTATCATCATCATCGTCTCATTTCATTCAACTTTCAGGGTGAAGTGCACTTCTAGTTCCTAAGGCATGCCTTTCATCCTCTAATGGTATTCTACAAAGGCTATCGCTTCAATTCATCTTTCATATGTTTATACTATTAAATCATTCTTTTATTAAGTACTAACGATACCATCATCATTCGATTCGATGCTAATAATCACATTACTTCTATTTCCAATAGGATGCATAAGCATCCAATATCATCCATAAATTAAACATTTCTTTCAAATATTCTTTTACAAGATCTCTATTTATGTCATCTTTACATTTATGTATAAATTATCTCACATTATACAAGTATGCTATGCTAAACATCAAGTAAAAGTGTTGTTATAAAAGTTTATTATCTAGTGGTAACAATTCCAGTTTTCAAACAAACTGAGTAGTTCGAATTCGATTTGGCATAATTTATTCTATAGGTATTTAATTAACTTCAAACCACTTCTATCATTTCCATAACTCATTCTTATATGTTACAATGGCTTCACTTTTCATTAATTCAAGGTCAAAATATTTTTAATCATCTCATTTTCACCATTCCAGATTCACTGAAATCTGGGACAGTGTTACAGGGCTGATTTCACTTTGCTTAAAACCTTATCAAATCAATTCCAATTATCATGATTTTTTTTGTGAGTCTTATTTGAGGTCTTATCTTTCTACTGTTTAAATTTCAGTACATTTTGAGTCTTTTATCTTAGGTTTTGGTATGCCATAAAATTAGGTTACCAAACTGCCCTGTTAGGGACAGTTTGTATGTATTGGACTCTTATCATTAAAAGGCTTATCAAATGAACTTATTTCACTTTCAAATTTTCCAGTCTACTAATACACATGTAAACCAATATTTCTCACTACACAACTGTTTCCAAATAGGCCTCTAGATATTTTTCACGTTTGTATCAAGTTTTAGACATGCCCTGTTTCAGGACAGTCTGCATGTATGGCCTTCTTGACATCAATTAGGGTATTAAATGGAATTATCTCAGCACCAAATTTTACTCGTTCATACTAGACTTATAAAGGAACATTTCATTCCTGTAGGTCTTGGTGTAATTATATTTCTAACTATTTCTAAAAATTCAACCAAATTAGAGGACAGTTTCAGTATTGTCTGGAGTAGGCTGGAATTGTTTTCAAAACCATATCATTTTATTCAAACAAACATCAACCATCACAAATCTATTATTTCTTAGAGCCAAATACTTCAAATAAGTCTCTACTAACTTTATAGCATATGTTCATGCTTCCAAAAATATTGATCAAAATTTTTTTAAACCAACAAACAATTATATACATCACCATAAAAACCATTTTAGCATGCAAATCATATCAAACATGAAACCAACAACAAAACCTTTAGGGCTTAGGGTACAAACCTTATTTGAGAGCCTTCTCCTACACTTGGTCTTGCTCCTAAGGGTCCTCTTTTGGTTCTACTAATCACAAAAACAAGAGTTTAGCATTCCTTATTACAAGTTTATACCATAAACAACACTAACAACCTCATGCTAACTTGGGTACTTTTCTAACTAATACCATAACTTTCAATTTAAGAACATAACCAAGGGCATTATAACCATTCTAATAACATTCTTAACATCTAGAAACCATTTCTATACAAAACTAGGATCAAATCACTCATATATGAAAGTTAGGGTTTGAAATCCTTACCTTGTTTCTTGATGATTCTTGATGTAATTGATGTTATAAGCTTGTTCTTCTTGGTTTGATGGTGTTTCTATGATGTAGCAAGAGTATGGAAGAGGTTTTGAGAGGTAGATGGAGGAAGAAGAAGAAGAAAAATGGAGATGGAGGATCTTAAGGGGTGGTTGGCCAAAGTAAAAATGGAGAGAAATGGAGAGAGCTTGAGAGAAGTTTAGATTGGTATAGAATTCTCTAGATAACTCCCCCTCCCCCCTTAAATACTAACCTCCTCATGGACAAGTTCAATTTAGTCCCTCACCTTTCTAATAATTTCATTTCACTAGGAGGACAATTACCATTAACCACCACAACTTCAATCTATTTGCACTTAGGTGAAAACTTTTCATTTTAATGCATCTATACCCTTGGACCAACTTTGACTTGCCCTAAATTAATTAAGAGTTAACTTTTAACCCAAATTAAACTTGGAAATTAAAGAACATAGCCAAAATTTTCTATAACACCTTTAATGCATTTTACCACATCCTATGTGTAAAATGACTGAAATGCCCTTGGACTTTCCTAATATTTACTATAATGCAAATAGTACCTAAGTTGCACGTCTTATGGTTCTAAATTATCTCTAATAACCTATTTACTATTCTAATAAAGGAATAAAAATTTTATCGAAAAATTCTAGCCTATAATTGCAGACCTTACAAAACTTATAGTTTGTCCTCAGGTTTAGGAACCAAAATCTAGGTTTCATTCTTTCTTAGGGATTCCATTTCCTTATCCATATCTATTTGCCATTTTGCGGAATCAGGACAGGAAATAGCATCTTGGTATGACGCAGGTATAAAGTAATCAGAAATGGAAGCATTCAAATCAATAATGACAAGGTTTGCATCCATATACCCAGATGGTTTCCTAATATTTTCCCTTCTAACTCAATACCTACTAAGAAGATAATTGTCTATGTTTGACTCTCTATAGGTCTCTTAGGAATCAGGGTCAATCTGATTAGGATCAAATGAATTAGATTGGCTAGGATTTTCAATTTCAGGGTCAGGATTGCCACTGAGATTGTCAGCTGATGGAATGAAATCACTATTATGAGGATCACCAGGTGTTCTCCCATCTATCAAGTCAGGTGAGGAATCTATTCCAAAATAATCAATACTAGTTCATATAGTTTATGTCCTAACTAAGGTTTCTACTAACCCAAGAAAACCAGGAAGTTCATTCTCTTGAAAAACTACATTTCGGCTTATAATGAACTTAAACACATTTCCCTCTTTATAAGCCAGCCTAAATCCTTTGGTACCATCAAGATAGCCCATAAAAAAAATATATGCGAGACTTAGGTTCAAGTTTGCCCTGGTTCAAGTGGACATATGCTCTACATCCAAATATTTTAAGATGGGACAGATTAGGGATCCTATCATTCCAAAACTCATAGGGGGTTTTAAACTCTAGAGAGGAGGAAGGTGACCTATTTCTCACCTAGTTGGCAGTGTTAATGGCCTCTCCCCAGAACCTTTTTGGTAATTTTGCCCCATACAGCATAGATCTAACCTTATCAAAGCAAGGTTCTATTAACCTCTCAGTTATATCATTCTGTTGGGGGATATAAGTGACAGTTCTCTGTCTAGCAATGTAATTCTCAGAACAGAACAAGTTAAAATTTTCATTACAAAATTCTAAACCATTATAGTTCTCAGAATTTTCAGTTTACAATCCTTTTGATTTTCTATCAAAACTTTCTAGTTTTTAAATGTTTCAAAAACATCTGATTTGCTTTTTAATAAAAACATCCAGGTGAATCTAGAAAAGACATCAATAAATGTGACAAAATAAAGTTTTCACCAAAAGTTGGAGTTTGAGTAAGGCCCCATAAATCTGAATGTAAGATTTAAAACATGTTTTGATTTGAATTCAGAATTTTGAAAAGATTGCTTCCTTTTGTTTTCCCAAAACACAACTTTCAAAGAATGGAAAATCTAGACTGATATCACTATCTATAATCCCTCTCCTTTTAATCTCTCTAATCCCAGTTAACCCTAAATGATCTAATCTGCTATGCCACACTAAGACTTTTGCAACATTTCTACTTATGGTAGTGCTATTAAAAGACTCTATGGTTCTACCCTCTAGAACATAAAGGTTTCCTACCCTTTTTCCTCTCATAGCAACCTTCCCATCAGGTCTAACAATCTCAACAGACTGGTTTTTAAATAGGCAGCTTAGGTTAGATTCTCCTAAGGCACTCAAAAATAAAAGGTTCCTTCTAAGGTCGGGTGCAAGCCTCACCCTCTCAAGTCTGATGACACTACCATTAAACCGTTTCAGTTTAATGGTCCCAATTCCCTCTATCCTACACTTATAATTGCTACCCATCAAGACAAAACCCTCAGAGTTGTAATCTAGATCACTAAGCCTGTTTTTATGAGGAGTCATATGGTGGGTACAGCCTGAACCAATCACCCAGTCATTACACACAGAATCAGCAACAAACAAATCATCAGAAGAATAAAAAGCAGCAGTTAGGCCCTCACAGTAAAGAACATCGGGTTTACCAAAGGAACCAGATGCTTCATTTTTAAGTTTTCCATTAGCCTCATCTTTCTTTTTCTGGAAACAATGTTTTATCAAATGATTAGTCTTTTTACAGTAATAGCATTTTCTGTCATTACCAGTTTTAGACTTACATTTCCAATTATTCCTATTATTCCCATTATTTCCAGAGTTACTGTTATTCTTGTTCTTGTTATTACTGCTATTATTAGAGCCCTTTTTACCTTTACCTTTATTCTGATTAACATTCTGAGAAGTGGAGGCTTTATTTAAAAATAAACTTTCACTCTCATTTTTAATTATCTCTTCCCCTACTGATCTGAATTTTAATGTATCCATTATTAGCTTAGTGGTCATGGATTCTTTATTAAAGGAGGCAAACTCTTTAACTATAGAATGAGACTCAGGTAAGAAATGTAAAAGAATGATGACAAGGTACTCATCACTAAGCCTCTGGTCTTCTACAGTTCTACTATTATGATCTTGAACCAGTCATTTAAATGTAGCCAGATTCTCAGACACTGACTTATCAGTTTTAAATCTAAAGCCAAACAATTTATGCAAGCTTAAGAGTCTATTTGAAACATCCTTAACCAAGTACAAGTTCTCTAAACTCATCCATAGATCAGAAGCATTATTAAACCCAGCGATAGCAGTTAGCACATCATCACTTAAGAGTATGGTGTGATAGGCCCTTTTCTTAAATTTACCCTTTTCAAGTAAGGTTATGCCAGTTAGCTTGTCATCTTCAATAGCAGCATTAAGACCATTATATACTAAAATAGAAAGCATCTTTTTCTTCCATATAACAAAATCTTGTGAGCCATCAAACACTTCAATGTTCATAACATTACGTGTTTGAGGTTTTGAAGACATTTTGAAAATGATTTTATAAAGCACAGAAGTTTAAAACAGAAGTTAAGTAAACAAATTTTGATGCTGAAGACTTAATGGTCAACTGGTTTGTTGTTTACAAATTATTTAATCACTCAGGCACTCAAAAACAGAAAGTTAGAAGCAAGAAAGACAGACAGACAATAATAACAAAAAGATATACCAAACAGATCAAGAAGTATACACAACAAAGGTCAAATATCACAACAGAACCTATTCTATTGGGCATTAACAAGATGCAAGATCTTGTACCCTTGGCCTTTCACAAGAATATTTCACTTGTACTCTTTTCAGCCATACAAACAAGTTGGTTTGCACAAACCAGCTAACTGTTCTAGGACGTTAACAAGAAACAAGTCTTGTATCCTACACAGCCAAAACCAAAAATACCCAAATATTCACAGAAGCATAAAACTAAAGAGAGACAGAAGACTAAAACGAGGTTACCCTTGAAGAACCCCGCAAGTCTTGACGTTTAAACCCCGGTCGACTCTTGCCTTTGCTCATTGACAACAATAGGTACCTGTTACTTCATAGATCTTGTTAGAAGACGAAGATACAAAAAACTCTAAAATTAGCAGAGACTAAAGACACACAGAAAAAATGAAATCAACCTAGGGTTTTGAAAATCGGGCTGCATCAGAAGTTTTCAAGAAGAAAAACAAGTCAGAACTCAAACATAGGAAGATACAGCTCTGATACCACATGTTATAAATCCTAATCATATTGTATCCACCAATTAAACAAGATTCGAGTTCCAGATTAACAAATAACCACACATCACAAAGAACAATACACTAAGATTATGTGGTTCACCCTTAAAAGGCTACATCCACGGGACAAACTCACACAAAGCTTAGCAATTCACTATTAAGCAAGAATCAATAACAGTACAAGGTAATCACAAAGATTACAACTAACAAACCACCAAGAGCATAGAGATTTACAAGAGAAACAAAGTAGAGGAAACCCTAGCAGAGAACCCTATTAGAAAAAAAGAGAAGAAAACACAACTGAAGCAGCCGCTTGCTACAGTACACATCTTTAAGCTAATATAGGTAGGGTTCCAGGCGGGTCGGGTCGATCCAAGTGAAAAGGCGCGGGTCACCAGATGTTGTGGGCTTCTGCTTTCAACAATAATAACAAGCCCAAATAATACAGACCAGCCCATGTATAACATGAAAATACATAACAATTTCTTTATTTTATTTTTTTTTAACAGATGAAATCTTCTTGTCTAGGTTGTGTTATTGATCTTGGTTGATTCTAATAGGGGTGTTCAACACAATTGAGCTAGTGGAATTTGAAAATGTTTGTACCCCATTTATTATCATTTTATTTAACAATCATTATTTATTATTTTTATTTGATTGAAACCTTGAATTTGTAGTATATTACTTTACATTTACTTTAGAGTTTTGTATTTAATTATTTATTGTATGTAATAATTATCATTAAATATTTTGAGTATATCACCACTATTATAATTTACAATCATGTTAATACTGGGACATTTTTTTCATGTTTTTGTTTGTGTTTGATATATGAATTGCAAGATGACTATTTTGAAGAATTAAATAGTTATTTAATTGATTGTGGTGCCGCATTTACCATTGACACAATATTCTAAAGAAAAATGATTTAATAGAATGGAGTAGGAACGAAGCTCGAAATGCGCATATTTATTTAATTATTGTTAGATCATTACCGGTAAATGGTTACGGAAAAGGTCGAGTATGGTTGGCTTGTGAAAGAAGCGACAATTACATTAATGCAATGAAGAATAAAGTCGATGTAAAATAACGAAAAGTCACGGGAACAAAGAAGTGTAAATGTCCGTTTGAATTAAAAGAGAGTGAAATTTTAGGTGGAAAATGGAAGCTTGAGGTGGTCAATGATAACCACAATCATTCGCTTGGGATATATCATATTAGCCACTCGGTAGCTGGGCGATTGGGCAAACATGAGATAAGAGTAACAAAAGAATTTACAGATAGCCATATGAAGCCTAAGTCGATTCTTAATCAATTAAAGAAAAGAGACCCTCATAGTCCAACAACAATAAGACAAATTTATAATGCTCGTCAAAAACTCAAGCGTGAACAAATGGAAAATCGGGCATCTATACAACATCTTAGGAAGTTAATTACAGAATATGGGTACACACAGTGGCATAGACCACAACCAAATATTAATGTTGTAAGTGACATTATATTTGGTCATCATAAATGCATTGATATATTAAAGCTATTCCCTTAGTTTTTGATAAATAGATACAGAATTGCATTGATTAAAGTTGTAGAAGTGACATATGTATCAAAAAACTTAAAGCTATTCCTAGTTTTTGATAGATATCAGAACATATTTATGATTTAAAAAACTTCAGTGATGAGGAGATATTAATTATTTGGAGACTTGTGACTAAGTTATTGTTGCCTAGATAGAGATCTTGCTTTGATGAATGTTGTTAATCATGTTTTCCTTGAAGTAAAATATTTATTCTGAAGGCATCATATTGTAAAAAAATGTGGAGAAGCCCGCCTCTCAGATGTTGAAAGACAAAGCTATAAGGAAATCGTTATCACGAGGAAATAGAATTTGATGAAAAACGGCAACAATTAGTAAATTCATAGAGTTGGCTACTTGGATTGATTAACTATGTTTAGAAAGAGTGGTTAATTCCATATAAAGATAGGTTTATTATTGCGTGGACTGATCATATCTTACACCTAGGTGTAACAACAATCAATAAGTATGGTATTCTAGCAATGAACAATCTTTACATCGTAATTTTAGGAATTTTGTATTTATATTAATCATCATAATATGTTTGTTCATAATGACAGAGCTGAGAGCGCATATTCTATAACAAAAGACATGTTAGGAACATCGAGTTGAAGTTTGGATTCCATTTTTCTAAGATTACACTCATGGTAGAGGTACAACTAAGAGAGATCATTGTTGAAATGGAAAAGGCAAGAACAAGAGTTCTCCATGTGGCTACTAATCAACGAGTTCTAAGAAGATTGGGAGGATATATTTCAAATTTAGTATTTTTCCAACTCGATGATGAGTTGTTAACAGCTTCTAAGATAGGGATTGATGGTTCAAAATGTAGTTGCTATCTAAGGTAGACTCATGGGTTACCTTGTTCTCACGAGCTTGCTACACTTATGCATGACGATGGATTTGTCAAACTTGATAGAGTGCATAATTTTTTGGAAAGTACTACATTTAGAACTAGACCAAGATACTAACTTGGATCAAAATGATGATGTTAGCATAATAAAGTCATGTGCACAAATAATGATAGATGCTCCACATGATCAAAGAATAAGGTATGTAGAGCAACTTATTAGAATGATCCATCCACAACAAACCAATTTAAATGAACCTTATATACGATGTATTAAAGGATGGCCGAAGAATAATTCTACAAAAAAGAGATCCATCAGGGTATAAGTACATCAAGAAAAAATACTCAAAAAAAATGTAAGTCTTCTAATTTGATGTCCACCAATTTAGGTGATTCTTCAGAATCACAAAAGTTATGTAACTCATCAACATCTACTAATACCATAACTGAGGAAGAGTTTTCATTCTACAATGTTGTTCCTACATATTTCAGCCATTCGTTGAGAGGTTTAATAATATATTAGCACACGGTAATTGTGGTTTTTGAGCAGTTGCAGTTCATGTGTATAATGATCAGGAAAAATGGCTACAAGTTTGAGAAGACTTATACTCGGAACTCCATAATAATTATAGCATGTATTAACAGTGTGTAAGAAATCTTATAGAAGATGTTTCCAAATTATTGGCACTTGGTCTAGTCCTACACCAGATAGTAGTAATTGGATGAATGCATTGAATATTGTTTATTTGATCTCAAATAGATATAATGTTTTTTATATGTCTATCTATGGAGTAAATAGTGTGACTTTTCTTCCCTTAATTTTTCCTAATGGTGTTTCTCATCCATCTCTCGAGATTGTCACTTGCCTCTCGAGAGAGTTAGATCACGTCATTGTAGTATGTATTAATTTATTTCTTTTATTTATTATTATGTATACTCCATTATTAAATTTTCTATAATCTTATTAAACTTCTTATATGCGTATATGTCGAGTTGTATTTATATGGCGATTTTCCACTTCCACCTTTATTTCCTAGATGGCTGATGAGGAATTTCTTGCACCGGTATAAATCACTAAAGAAACAAATTCCTATCAACGTCTAATGTAGTATTTTAGATATCGTCTCCACAGGGATTGTTAGTTAAGAAGCAAGAATGAGATCAAGATCTAAATTGAATTGCCAAAAGAATCTATGTACAAACCAAATCATAAGAATCATAAAATAGTGTTGAGGTTTTTAGACATTAATGACATTCATCAATCAAAATATGGAATCAGTACTCAGTTCTTCAAGTGATCTCAACTATATAGTAGTTGATCTGCTGATCTCTACTAAGCATTATATCCACACTGTACATTCAACTTTAAATCACAGATTCTCTCAATTCAATCTAACAGATCTCAACCATACAGATGCATATATCTCTATATTACAATCTGCATAACTGAATAGCACAATCTGTAGAAAATTAGATCTATTGTGTATCTCTAGAACAACAACCCTCTGTTCTTAGATCTGAAACATAATCACCATCACTGGTCTAAATCAAGCTTCAAAACAAAAAGATTACTTAACTCTCATTCTTGTAATTCAATCAGTGCATGAAAATTGAGTAAATCTGACTATAATTGAACAAGAATCATACAATCAAAATCATAATTCACAGTAGATCTCAGCAAATCAAAACAGAGCTATTAGCTAGCATATCTACTCCAGAATATTCTACACAACAAAAAAGCATCATCGATATGCTTAAAGATCTAAATCTTACCAAGGAAGACAGAAACTAAACTCTGTCACAGCCTTTGCTTCACTATCTTCTAGCTAAATCTCAGTGATCACAGAAACAGAGCACAAAAATTCCTCTAGAAACTTCTTCTGAAAACAATGAATAAAGCGTATAGAAGAATCTATAATTTTAAGCTCAAAAATAATAGAATATTAAAAGGTCCTTATTGCTTCAACTGAGCTCCTATTTATAGAGTTTTGCTTAGTGGCAGTTTTGAAATAAAATCAACAAAGAAACACAAATTGGCGAGGTAACAATCTTGGCATGGGTGACCATTATTGAGTTGTTGTTATCATCGATTTAATGGATCCATGAAACACAAAATCTTTAATGGATCCATTATTGATAGAGTCACTAAGACCGCTGAAAAACTCGGATTCATCATTAGAGATGTCGTTGTTGTTACCGTTGAAGCAGTTGCAGTGATTACGTGCGCATTTCACATTGAATTTCTCCTCGTTGTGTTCTTCAATGAAATTCTGAACCATTTTTGCTACACAAACCGAGCTTGGCTTGAAATCTGTTACATCTTTGATGTTGTGATGTGGTTTTCCCCATTGCCACCGATGACGATAGCGGTAACCGATTACTGTTTATTGACCAATGCGATTTTTAGAATATTAGAAAATTACTTGTCGAAGAGCCTCTTAAGTCAGGATTTCAGCACCGATTTGGTTGACTCCGGTCTGATTATCGAATTATGAGACTCGATGTCGATCGGTTGGATCTTCATCGAAGGCATCACGAAACCAAGTAAACAAAAAAATCACAATCGATTTGGATTTGCTCTTCAAGTACTAGTGGCTTACCAAAAGCTTAAAAAACCCATCCATTTTTAGTAATTGAAAATTTTGAAAATACAATCACTGTCACAGTCTTCTCCCTAGTCTTGTAATATGTACACCTAAAACTTCTCTCTTAAAGATCTAAATCTTACCAAGGAAGATAGAAACTAAACACTATCACAGCCTTTTGCTTCACTCTCTTCTAGCTAAATCTCAGTGATCACAGAAAACACAGCACAAAACTTCCTCTAGAAACTTCTTCTGAAAACAATGAATAAAGCGTACAGAAGAATCTAGAATTTTAAGCTAAAAAATCACTGAATGCCAAAAGGTCCTTATTGCTTCAACTGAGCTCCTATTTATAGAGTTTTGCTTAGTGGCAATTTTGAAATAAAATCAACAAAGAAACACAAATTGGCAAAATAAAAATTTTGTCCTTTTATGCCGCTTGTTCCTTCACCTGAACACAAACGACTTCCACAAATGTCGCTGAACTTGCTCACCAAGTGACATCTCTTCATAGGCGAAATGTCTTCTTCATCACTTTTATATCGCCTGATACTCAGATGATTTAACTCCTTCTCACCAACTCTATCTTGCTTTAAAATTACTCCCAACGAGATAGCTCAATGTCGCCGAGTATGTTACTCCTTCCTGGGCGCTATCAAATACCAGCATCTACTTATCACCCGCATCATGGTGAGATACTCTCTTAGCGCCTGAAGATTTCATCAAGTCTGGCGAGGTTTGAAGGCAATAATTCTTAATGTCGCCCTCATTATAATATCCATGAGGCGAGTCTTGAATATTTAGTCTTCTTATATCGTCTCATCCCTTAAAGTAAGTAGGTGAATTAACCAGGCGACTTCTTCTTCCTTATCAAATATTTCGCCAATTCTGTAGACTTTGGATGAAATTCTATTTTGTCCTTCTTTGTTCCGATTTTTGCTTGTTTTAACTCCTTTTCCAAATCTTTTCATCCAAGCCTCTATCTCAATAAAAGAAGTCTAGAATCACTAGAAATCCATTCAATATCTCAACCTTTAGGCTCAATTTCTCTTCATTTAAGCTCATAAAATATACTAAAATATATGTAAATTCTAGATTTATCAATTACCCCAAACTTAGCCTTTTGCTTGTCCTCAAGCAAACTGACTAAGGATCAACGAAGACAGCAGTCTGTGCACACTTGTAAACATAATTCAAAGCAACTTATCAGGTATATTTTGAAATTTTCCAAACAGTGACCAGCTTCTTCTGTCAAAATTTCAAATCAGCTAACTCAAAAATTGGTCATTTTCTTCATGTTGCAAAATATCTGAGAAGATCCAAGTATTAGAGTTTTGAAACTACTTCCTCACCGTAGTCCCTCATAAAGTGTTTGATCCCTCAGAATCCTAAAGTTTACTCACACAATACACCAGTCACTTTTAAGAATCAGAGTTACGTACCAAGGCAAATTTGATTCTAGTGTTTCACAAGCACATATGAAGAAAATTTTAAGAACCTCACGATCATTGAATTTTATTCATACATTGTACAGCACTTAGAGATTCCCAAGTTCAGAACTGCCTGTCTCTCAGCCTTAGAATCTCTGATTTGTAAATATAGGGAAAATGGGGCCAAGTTAGCTTATGAAAGAAAAGAAATTTTGCAAGGGATTCAAAAGTTGGACATACCACTAAATTCTTCTCAATCCCTCTATTTTTCACTCTATAGTGTTTCCCCACTCAATGATACTTTATTTACAATACTTCTTTATTTATATACAGTTGTCCACTTTTTATTTACAGTGGCTCTTTTTCTTATTCATAACTTCTTTGTATTACTCTTTTTTGAGCAAATCATTTTACTATCTGCTTTTTCACAAACACTCTTCAGTAAATCCTCACTTTCCACCTTTTCATTCCAAATTTAATGGTAAGTCCAAAGGGTAGGATTGAGATTTTATCTCTATCTTTATGATTTGGACTGGACTGGGGACCAAAGAAAAGGTTTTTAATAAAAATGGAAACAAAATAGTTTACCTCACAATATATCAAGGTCTAGTTATATCAAGTAGGCAAAAGCTTTTTAGTAGTTTCACTCACTCTCTCAAATCTGATTATGTTCTTTAGTAGAGTTTAGACAATTCCTTACCCGACCAATGCCTTGTACACTTGAGGAATGTATGAGAAATTCAAAGCAAGCCTATGAAGGTCCTGATTCTATTTAGAAGAAAAATTGATCAGATAAAGTGTTTAATCGGGAAGAGAATAAAAATAACCCCTCTCATAAAGAAAAAGGCATAAAATGAAGCTTAAACCTCACATACCACCCAAGGTTTTCTCCACTCTTTCCTTATCAAAACTCTTCAACTTATTCACAATTCAAATTTGACCAAAATCTTCATTAGTGTTCAAAGAAATTTGTCAAAAATTGCCCATCAAAACAGCTTATTTTGAACACTTATTTTTTTGTTTGAAATCCAATTTTAAAATTAAATCACTTTGAATTATGAGCAGTGTAAGCTCAATCATGCACTCTGACCTATAATATTCTAAAAAATCAAACAAATTCTAAAAATGTACAAGTAAAACTATATAAATTCCTAAAATATATATGTATATAACAATGTGATTGCTACCCCACCCCCAACTTAAAAGAAAGCAGTGTCCTTAATGCAAATGGGAACATAAAAGAATATAGGGAGAAAAGGGATACAGAAAATAAAAAGTCAGAGAGTAAGCAATGTACCTGGATGTGGTCATAAACAAATATCATCTTGCCCAAAGTAAAATAAGGAAGAACAAGTTAGGCGAAATGAATCAAGAAAAACAGATGAAAATATTGAAATTGCCAATCCTTGGCGATAAAACAAGGCAAAATAAGAAATACGTCGCTGTATCAAAGTTACATATGGGCAATATGTCATGGTGAAATAGATTCCGACAGGTAAAAGAATTAGGTGATATAGGAGTATTGCAACAATTACAACCAATGCAATAGGCGAAATAAAAGTGATATCGTCAAAGATGTCACCTTTACCACAACAAAGGTATTTCGCCTGAGACAAGGCAAAATTTCAGGCGAGATGAATCAAATATCGCCAAAACCTTGTTAAACCCTTAATCATCCTGCAAAACAACTTTCAATTTTGAAATGCAAGGTATCCTATGAATTAAACATGAATGAGAGACCCTGTAAACACAATTAACACTTTTGGGAAAAAACAACCCCCAACTTAAAACCTGAAAAACTCTCTGCACAAGCTATATAAGATAATCACATTACTCTTTTAACAAATTAAAAAGACAACTAACATCACTCACATTACTCTTCATTAGAATAAAAAAGAAACAAAAGACTCAAGTTTTCACATTACTCTTGAACCAGACTTACACAAAAACTAAAGGATATTAAGTAAATTCTAACAAAGTACAAAATCCAACTCAAAGCAAAATAAATAAAAGTCTTCTAAAGATGGATCATGATTTGGAGGAGGACGTGAGTCCTGCTTGCAAGATTTTGTCACTAATCTCTTCTTCTTAGGCCTAGTAACAGGTGAAGAAGTGGGTATAGCTTCAGAAGTGCTGAAAGATTTCCTTTCTAGCTATAATTTATCTAAGACTGCACTTCTGATAGCAGCATCTTCTGAAGATTTAGCTACAACAAATCTTGTGATTCTTTTGGGAGTTTCCTTTGCAGGCTCTTTGTGTAAGGTCCGCAATTATAGGCTAGAATTTTTCGATAAAATTTTTATTCCTTTATTAGAATAGTAAATAGGTTATTAAAGATAATTTAGAACCATAAGACGTGCAACTTGGGTACTAGTGGCATTATAGTAAATATTAGGAAAGTCCAAAAGCATTTCAGTCATTTTACACATAAGATGTGGTAAAATGCATTAAAGGTGTTATAGAAAATTTTGGCTATGTTCTTTAATTTCCAAGTTTAATTTGGGTTAAAAGTTAATTCTTAATTAATTTAGGGCAAGTCAAAGTTGGTCCAAGGGTATAGATGCATTAAAATGAAAAGTTTTCACCTAAGTGCAAATAGATTGAAGTTGTGGTGGTTATTGGTAATTGTCCTCCTAGTAAAATGAAATTATTAGAAAGGTGAGGGACTAAATTGAACTTGTCCATGAGGAGGTTACTATTTAAGGGGGGAGGGGGAGTTATCTAGAGAATTCTATACCATTCTAAAATTCTCTCAAGCTCTCTCCATTTCTCTCCATTTTTCCTTTGGCCAACCACCCCTTAAGATCCTCCATCTCCATTTTTCTTCTTCTTCTTCCTCCATCTAACTCTCAAAACCTCTTCCATACTCTTGCTACATCATAGAAACACCATCAAACCAAGAAGAACAAGCTTATAACATCAATTACATCAAGAATCATCAAGAAACAAGGTAAGGATTTTAAACCCTAACTTTCATATATGAGTGATTTGATCCTAGTTTAGTATAGAAATGGTTTCTAGATGTTAATAATGTTATTAGAATGGTTATAATGCCCTTGGTTATGTTCTTAAATTGAGAGTTATGGTATTAGTTAGAAAAGTACCCAAGTTAGCATGAGGTTGTTGTTAGTGTTGTTTATGGTAGAAACTTGTAAAAAGGAATGCTAAACTCTTGTTTTTGTGATTAGTAGAACCAAAAGAGGACCCTAAGGAGCAAGACCAAGTGTAGGAGAAGGCTCTCAAATAAGGTTTGTACCCTAAGCCCTAAAGGTTTTGTTGTTGGTTTCATGTTTGATATGATTTGCATGCTAAAATGGTTTTTATGGTGATGTATATAATTGTTTGTTGGTTTAAAAATTTTGATCAATATTTTTGGAAGCATGGACATATGCTATAAAGTTAGTAGAGACTTATTTGAAGTATTTGGCTCTAAGAAATAATAGATTTGTGATGATTGATGTTTGTTTGAATAAAATGATATGGTTTTGAAAACAATTCCAGCCTACTCCAGAAAATACTGAAACTGTCCTCTAATTTGGTTGAATTTTTCAAAATAGTATGAAATATAAATAGACCAAGACCTACGAGAATGAAATGTTCCTTTATAAGTCTAGTGTGAACGAGTAAAATTTGGTGCTGAGATAATTCCATTTAATACCCTAATTGATGTCAAGAAGGCCATACAGACTGTCCTGAAACAGGGTATGTCTAAAACTTGATACAAACGTGAAAAATATCTAGAGGCCTATTTGGAAAAAGTTGTGCTGGTAAAAAATGTTTGTTTACATGTGTATTAGTAGACTGGAAAATTTGAAAGTGAAATAAGTTCATTTGTTAAGCCTTTTAATGATAAGAGTCCAATACATACAAACTGTCCCTAACAGGGCAGTTTGGTAACCTAATTTTGTGGCATACCAAAACCTAAGCTAAAAGACTCAAAATATACTGAAATTTAAACAGTAGATATTTAAGACCTTAAATAAGACTCAAACCAAAAATCATGATAATTGGAATTGATTTGATAAGGTTTTAAGCAAAGTGAAATCAGCCCTGTAACACTGTCCCAGATTCCAGTGAATCTGGAATGGTTAAAATGAGATGATTAAAAATATTTTGACCTTGAATTAATGACAAGTGAAGCCATCATAACATATAAGAATGAATTACGAATATGATAGAAGTGGTTTGAAGTTAATTAAATACCTATAGAATAAATTATGCCAAATCGAATTCGAACTACTCAGTTTGTTAGAAAACTGGAATTGTTACCACTAGATAATAAATTTTTATAACAACACTTTTACTTGATGTTTAGCATAGCATACTTGTATAATGTGAGATAATTTATACATAAATGTAAAGATGACATAAATAGAGATCTAGTAAAAGAATATTTGAAAGAAATGTTTAATTTATGGATGATATTGGATGCTTATGCATCCTATTGGAAATAGAAGTAATGTGATTATTAGCATCGAATCGAATGATGATGGTATCGTTAGTACTTAATAAAAGAATGATTTAATAGTATAAACATATGAAAGATGAATTGAAGCGATAGCCTTTGTAGAATACCATTAGAGGATGAAAGGCATGCCTTAGGAACTAGAAGTGCACTTCACCCTGAAAGTTGAATGAAATGAGACGATGATGATGATGATTCGGCCTTCGGGTCTATTGGCGGCCCTCGGGTCTATCGGCGGTTTTCGGGTCTATCGGCGGCCTTCGGGTCTATTAGCGGCCTTCGGGTCTATCGGCGGCTCTCGGGCCAAAACAGTTCCGTTTCCTCCATAGGTTATTCTAAGAGGGCTATCAATAATAAGAAAATGAATAACTAACATAAGTTGTGTTTAAATCTCAAATGATTAAAAGTATAAGGCTAAATGAAATCTTATTGAATAATAGAATATATGGAAATAAATGGATTCCTATATGACTTACTAACCACATGTAAGTGAAACTAACATGAAAATTTACATTATTTGGATTCTTGGAAACTTTAATGAATTTGCCTTTGTAATGATGTTTGGAAACATTTTATGGATTGATTGATCTTGGGTGTACTTGTTTGAATTATTGATTTGTATTGAAAATAAAGGTAAGCATTTGTGTTGCATGCCCCGGGCACGGGGTACAAACCAGGCATTGTTGCCTGACGTTTTATTTTCTATGTTTTCTTTTTCGTTTATTTAATAACAATTCAGGAAAGGCAATCGGGGGAAAACATCAAGGATCACTCTATGTATGAAGATATGGTTTCATGAAAAGACTAGGGCAAGTTACCATGTGAAGCAAATGAAATTGTTAAGAGAAGGAATGATGATAAGTAAAATGCATTGTGTTATGTACAGTTATATGTATAATCTGAATGCGTACTTGTATAATAAAGAGAAGTTTAATGAACTGATGAAGAATTGGCCTACGGGCTAAAGTGTAACTTGTTATATGGATACTTGATATGTAAATTAAATACTTGTATTGTATAAAGAATGTTACTAGTATGTACATATAATTAATGTTTTGATGTATGATTCGAATAACAGATTATTAATATACGACATTAGTAAATGGATAATTAATTGGTAAATATAATTTGATGAGGTGACGTTGGTCTCTTATCGGGTTAATAATCGGGTAAGGGTTCGACGTCACACTTTGACAGTAAATTTCTTCTTAGTAATCTTCTTCCTAGAAGTAGATTTGTTCTCAGCAACTGGTGGCATAAGATCTTCATTATCACTGACTTCTTCAGGTTCTGAGCCAGAATCTTTCTTTTTCTGCCTACTGAATGAGGGATCACTAGAATGTATGTTCTGTTAATGAACTCCCTATCCTGCAAAAAATATTCAGTTCTATATTTATTTGGGATCACCAGAGCAGTAGCTTTGTCTCATGGAGACTTGTTGAACTTCCAATCCCAAACAAAAATAGATCCGATCTCTATTGTAGAAACTTGAATATCCATTTCCACTGCACTTGGAGAAACCTTCTGAGATAGGACTGTCATTTTCATCACTATCTTCACCCACAAAAATAGGAGTAAGTAAATGTGACCATTTCCAACTGATCCCCTCAGCAACTTCTCTAGCATACTCCTTATCCTTACCAATGAAGTTATACTCACTGTCAACAGAACTACACTCAGAACCAATATCAAAATTAGACTCGGAAGAATTGTTAATGTCCTCAATAATTGGCAATTAAGAGATAGGCTCAAGTTGGTAGATTAGGACTAAAGCCATTGAATCATCAGACTGATCCAAAGTTATGCCATGAGAAAATAAACCCATCCTCACCATATTCATCATTCTTTAAAGTTCAGGGTGTAAAATATGGAATCTTGGAACATACTCCTCAATAGTCTGTGGTAGAGACTCATTTGTACACTGATCAAGTCTGAAATTTTCAGTAACTTGGCAAGTGGAAATGCACAGTTCTTATGTCATTGCCTCCACATTCTGCTCTGGCTGCTCTTCCTCAACTTGCTAGACTTTTACTCCCAACTAAGATCTAGATCCCTCAACTGCCTCTTGAACTGATACTGGCTTGCCTGCAGCTTCAGCATAAAAAGCCAACAATTTGTCTTGCTTTTCAATCTCTACAGTATCAATCTCCTCACAATCTGAAGAAACAAAATCTTCCGACTCAACAAGTTTAGGCTCCACTAATTTTGTTTTTCCTTTATTCAAACTTTTCTCATCAGCCTCTGTAACCTGATTTACTACCAGTTCTGATGCTAAGTCAAATTGCTCTCCCAAATTCTGCCCAACATCAGTCCTTTCAATTAACTGGCCCACAGCATTTAAGTCCTCCCGCTGACCAGAAATTTCAGGCTGACCATCTACTAATTCTTCTTGTTCAAAATGTGGAGTCTGATGTTCTTCCATAGTTTTCTCCTGCAAAGTTGGTTCTTTAATTGAAATCCCCTTTGCAAACTTAGCAAAACCAACTTGAGGAACATTTTGGTTTGCCTGATGCAACTCCCACATTCTCATAAATTCTTGTGGGTCAGAGATGTTTCTAAAGAACTCAGAAATGTGTTCTTTAATTCTTCTATCCACCAGCTCCTTTACCAATTCTTCTAGATGATTTCTAGTGAAATGGCCTTTTGGTCTTCCACTACTGCTTGTGCTTCCTAAGAGAGTAGGTTGAGCTGGTTCAGAAACTGGTTTTTGTAATGGAAGAGGAGAAGAAAATTTGCTCTTCCTTGGTGAACCTTTCTTGGCCTCCCTTAATGCCTTCAACTCAATTAGCCTTTCTATAGCTTCAGCACAAGGGTTATCCTTTCCCCTTTTGCTCTCCCATATTCTCAGCTCAAGTTCACATGTGTGTGGTTTAGAGTCAGCCAACCACACATCTTTCTTCTTACTTTTTACCCCACACCTTTCTAACAATCCAGTAATTAGAGATGGAAAGTAGAGAGTGTGTTACCTTGACCTTTCTTTCCTCATATTGTTCACCCTTTTCTATAGCTCTAAATATATCAATTTACCCAAGTGGATGAATGTATCCTGATTAAAATCTCTTAAAAACTTCTTTTCATCACCTGTGAGCCGACTGCCTTTGCATCTAGGCATCGCATTATCCCTTAACTAGTTCAAACAAATGGCTAAGTGAATATCCAATTCACTAGCCAAAGCATCATTTTCCGCCTCATTAGTAGGGTTTGGGAACCTCCTCAAGCTTCTCAAATCCTCAACTGTCACCTCTGAAGCACTTATACCCCTGTCTCCTTACAAACTTGAGTTCATCAGACTATAGTAATCACATATGCTGGCAACAGAGATATCTACTTCTATACCTCTCAACCCAAAAGGCGTCTCTAACTCCTCTGGTACCTCATTATAAAATTCTTCAACCAAAGTAGCATTAACTCTCTTTGGTTGTGCTACTAACTGCTTCATACCCCTAACTCCAGAGGTAGTTTCCAAACCTTTTGTCCTCAATTTCCTTCCACAGAAAACCTTTCTCTTATAAAAACTGCAGATTATCCTTCTGTATAGGGCTTTTAATCTGAGTCTGTTCTTTGATATCTTTAGGTGAAACTGCCTTCACCTTCTTCCCTTTTTCTACAACTGAAGATTTCAGCTTTGGCTCATTCTTTTCACCAAACCCAGACTTGGCCAATGTACTTTTTTGAAAAACCTCAAATTTTTCTACCTTTTTCTTCCCCTTTTCAGCATTTGATGTAGAAGGGGTCTTGGGTGACTTTTCTGTAATCACCTTCACTTTGTTTGAGGCTAGAGATTTTAATTGAACTCCTTTTTTCTTGGTAACTTCAGCTGTTACCTTCCCAACATACTTCTTTACAAATTTTTCCCTAGATTTCTTCCCTTTTTTAGTAGTTGGTGTAGAGGGGGCCTTGGAAGTTTTATCCTTGACCTTTGGTGAAGATGGAAGTATAACCCTTACATTGAAATTCTTTTCATCATTAATCTTCGGCCTAGCCGATGTCTTAGCCTTCTTGGTCTTTTTTGAAGGACTAGGGGTAGTGTCATTCTTTCTTTTGGCCATTTGATATCTGCAGTGATACGAAAGATCAGTAAGTGTAAGCTTATATCAATCTTAATGGACTTAGGAGAAACTACAGCAACAATATTGACAACTTTAAACAAATGACAGGAATTGTAAAATGGTTTCAGGGTTATCAATCAAATTGAAAATATCAAACAAGTACATTCATCAAACCCCCATTTCACAGTATGTCTATCAGCAACTACTGGAAATAGCATCCTATATTCAATTGATTCCACAAAATGAAACACCAAGCAAGAATCGGAAATGAAAATTCTAAAATCCAATTAAATTAAACCTTAACTATAGCGTTCTTACTCAAATCAAACCCTAACTGTTGCAATCAACACATCGATACAGCTTAATCAAAACAAGGATCGACATTATGCATAAGAATGAGAAAGACATACCTTGTTGGATTTAGGAGCAGAAGAATGCAAACACAGTTCGCAAATTTAGAGTGAAAATCACAAATTAGGGTTGGGTAATTTTTTCAAAAGCAGAATGTAAATGAGTCTAACGGTAAAAATTAGTTTTGGTTTTAAATGAAACACAAAATAGGCGCAATGATGAAATCAGTAGGGAGAAGGCGCAGAGGTTCGATCTCCTTCTAGTAGCAACGGTCATTAAAAAGCTCGCCCACAAGTCGCCAAAACAGATCACCACCTAAATAGATGCAGGTGACATAATGTAGCCGAAATGTTTTGTCGCCTCCAATTGTGCGAAATGATAACTCATAATTAAGGCGACATAATTGACTTCGCCTTTCAAAATTCAAACTGGCGATATTTCTGGACGACAAAAACCAATCTCGCAATAAATAAATGAAATTGGGCGAGATAATCAAACGAAAAACTTACAATTTCGCCTTAAAAATTGAAACATATGTGATAAACAGATGATTTTGCCTTATAAGATGAATTTAGGCAAGTGATGAATCGAAATTAATTGATTTCGCCATAATAGTGTTAGCACTCTTGATGTTAGAAAGCGACATATCTAAAGTTCTCCTAATAAATTTTTCTTCAAGTGACATATGTTGGCAAAATAAAAGAATATAGCCAGAAAATATACCTATATGGCGAAATACAAAGGCGACACAAGAGAATTTGCCTTACCTTCCTTTGCACTAGGCGATACTTTAAGGTATGGTCTTTCAATTTTTTGCAATTTCAAAAGCATGATATACGAAGTTTTTGGCGTGATATACTCTTCTCGCCTGCACCCAAGCTGCAATTTATGGTGATTCCTAACAATTAGCCAACTTTTACATAGTAATGGAGGTGACTTCCTATGCTCCTAGCCAATATAGAAACAGCTTTGGCAAGTTGACTTTGCAAAATAGATGACATTTTGCCTCCTTCTTCAAACTCCCTTTTCTTTCAAGTTCTTCTGAAAATAACAATACTTCAAAAACATGAACTTGATTAATCAAATATTTACACAATTAAGCAATAAAAACACAAATCCAATTCAAAATTTAAATATGTAAGGAGTATGCTTTGTTTAAGGTTGTTAGCATCGACAATGGTAAGTTTGCTATGGATTTTCCATCACCTCTACAGGGTCTGAGATATAAATAATATCTCTTGTCCTGTAGATGTCTCCCCCCAAGTAGTGTTTGAGTCTCTGTCCATTCACAACAAAAGAATCAGTAGACTTATTATCAAATAATTCAACAGCTCCATATGGGGAAACACTTTTTACTCTAAATGGTCTAGACCATCTAGATTTCAATTTTCCTGGAAATAAGCTAAGTTTGGTATTGTAAAGCAGCACATATTGTCCAGGTTTGCATTCTCGCTTGACAATCTTCTTGTCATGGTAATACTTCATCTTTTGTTTGTACATCTCATGATTTTCATAAGCTTCTAAGCGTCATTCATCCATTTCATCCAATTGTAGAAGTTTCTGCTTTCCTGCCTTTCCATAGTCCATATTCAAAAGCTTTATAGCCCAATATGACTTATGTTCCAGCTCCACTGGCAAATGACAACCTTTTCCATACACCATTCTGAATAGTGACATTCAAATGGGAGTTTAGAAAGCTGTTCTGTAAGCCCAAAGAGCATCATCCAATTTGAAACTCCAATCTTTCCTGGACTCATTCACAATCTTTTACAGGATCCTCCTTATTTCTCTATTAGAAACTTCTACTTGTCCATTTGCTTATGGAGGATAAGCTGTGGTAACCTTATGGATTACTCCATACTTTTTAAGCACCTTTTCCAACAACTTGTTGCAGAAGTGAGACCCTCCATCGCTAATGAGTACCCTAGGTATGCCAAAACGAGTGAAGATATTCTTCTAAAGAAATTGCTCCACCACTTTACCATCATTTGTCACACAAGCAACAGCCTCTACCCATTTGGATACATAGTCCACACCTACAATTATATATTCATACTTGTTTGATGGAGGAAATGGTCCCATGAAATATATCCCCCATACATCGAACAATTCAACTTCTAGGATATAATTCTGAGCCATTTCTTGTCTCTTTGAAATATTCCCATCCTCTAGCATCTATCACAACTGGCCACAAATGCATGGGCATCCTTAAAATTGATGGCCAATAAAAGCCACATTCTAAAATTTTCGCTGCAGTTATTGTTCTAGCACAATGCCCTACATATTCTGAGGAATAACAGTGCTTAAGAATATCAAAAGTTTCTTCATATGGGATGCATCTTCTCAACACTTGATCTGCACATCTTTTGAACAAAAATGGCTTATCCCATATGTATCTCTTGACTTCATGAAGAAATATTTTCTTCTAATGACTTTTTAACCCTTCAGGTAACACTTTCCATGATAGATAATTTGCATAATCAGCATACCATAGATAGAATGTTACCTCACATAAGAATAACTTCTCATCTGGAAAGTGTTTGCTAATATCCGTTTGAGCTTCCCTGTCACTAATGTGCAACCTGGAAAGGTGATCAGCTACCACATTTTAAGTTCTTTTCTTCTATTTGATTTCAATGTTAAACTCCTGAGCAAAAGTACCATCTTATCAATCTAGGTTTGGATTCTTTTTTAGCAAATAAATACCTCAAAGCTGCATGATCAGTATGAATGATAACTTTAGATCCTAAGATATATGATCTAAATTTATCTAAAGCAAAGACCACTGCTAGTAATTTTTTTCTGTGCTGTTATAATTTCTCTGAGCTTCCACCAGACTTTTACTAGCATAATAAATGACTCTGAACAACCTTTCTCTTCTTTGTCCCAACACTGCACCTACAGCAAAATCAGATGCATCACACATAATTTCAAAATCACAACTCCAGTCAGGTGGAACTATGATTGGTGCTGAGACAAGTTTTTCCTTCAGCTGCACAAAAGATTTTAAACATTCATCAATGAAATCAAACTTCTTCTCTTTTTCTAACAAAACACATAAGGGTCTAGAAATTTTTGAAAAATCTTTAATGAATCTTTTGTAGAAACCTGCATGTCCCAAGAAACTTCTAATGCCTTTCACATTAGTAAGAGGAGGTAAGTTAGCAATGACATCAATTTTAGCCTTGTCTACTTCTAACCCTTTAGCAGACACTCTATGCCCTAATACTATACCTTCTCTTACCACGAAATGGCATTTCTCCCAGTCGAGGACCAGATTGGTTTCCTCACATCTCCTAAGCACTTTTTCTAAATTATTCAAGCAATCATCAAAACTATCTCCAATGATGGAAAAATCATCCATGAAAACTTCTAAAAACTTACCAACGAAATCAGTAAAAATAGCTAACATACACCTTGGGAAAGTTTCTGGTGCATTACATAGTCCAAATGGCATCCTATTATATGCAAAAGTTCCAAAAGAACATGTAAATGTTGTTTTGTATTGATCACCGAGTGTTATTGGAATTTGGTTATATCTAGAATAACCATCCAAGAAACAAAAATTAGGGCGTCCTGCTAACCTGTCTAACATTTCATCTATGAATGGAAGGGGAAAGTGATCCTTTCTAGTAGCATCATTTAAAATTCTATAGTCTATACACATTCGCCACCCTATGACAGTTCTAGTTGGGATTAATTCATTTTTCTAATATTTTATCACAGTTATCCCTCCCTTCTTTGGAACACACTGCACTGGACTAACTCATTCACTATCTGAGATTGGAAAAATAATACCTGCATCGAGAAGCTTTAACCTCCTTCTTCATAACCTCCTTCATCGTTGGGTTCAATCTCCTTTGAGGTAGGATTTTAGGTGTATGCTTATCCCTCCAAGATGATCTTGTGAGTACAGAAAGTTGGGTTGATTCCTTTTATATACGCAATTGTCCATGCAATGTCTTTCTTGTGTCTCCTCACCACTTGTAGAAGGCTTTCTTCTTGCTCATTTGTCAAATAATTTGATACTGCATTAGGTAAGCTAGAATCCTTAGAGTTAAGGAATACATACCTGAGATGATTTGGAAGCGCCTTCAGTTTCAATTATGGTGGTTTTTCTATGAATGGAAGCATCAGTTCAGTAGATGGTTGTATGTCACTGATGTTGAGTACGAAATGCGAAGTCATAGACTCCAACTCTCCACTGTAAGCGCTTTCTTCAGGAATATCCATATCCACTTCATTTATTAAAACGTTGTTCAGTGGATCAGCACTTCTTAGCGTCAATATTTTGTCCATCAACTCTTCATCAGCAGCAAGTTGAATGCTTTTTACTTCATTGAAATCATATGGGAATTTCAATGATTCCAATAGGCTGAATTTGGCTTCCTCTGCATTTACTCTTAACGTGAGCTCGTCATTTGCCACATCAATTAAAGCCCTTCTAGTTCTCAAATATGGTCGCCCAAGTAGCAGCGGCACATCCTCATCTACTTCCATGTCAAGTACTACAAAGTTTACAGTAAACATGAACTTGTTTACTATGACTATCAACATCTTCCACAACTCCCTTAGCATGAGTGAAAGATCTATTTGTAAGTTGTAGTAGCTCATAATCAGGTCTAAAATGCCCTATTCCTAACCTTTCATAAATGGCTAAAGGCATTAAGTTAATGCTAGCTCCTAAATCACAGAGAGCCCTCCCTTTGAACCTATCACCACTGGTTAGGGGTATAGTGAACTTGCCAGGATCCTTCTCTTTCCTGGGAATTTGGTACTTCACAAGCTGGCTCACGCTTTCATTTACATTTATGCATCCCACATCAGCTAAATTCCTCTTGTTTGATAATAATTCCTTCATGAACTTAGCATAGACATGCATGTACTTTAATGCCTCGATGAATAGGATGTTGACATGAATCTGTTTCATCATGTCCAAAAACTTTTCAAGCTGCTTATCTAGATTTTTTATGTTTTCTCTGTGAGGAAAAGGTAAAACAATTTTAATAGCCTCCTTGCTTATTAGTAGAGTTGCTAATTTCTTTAGTTTTCTTTTCCTTCACAGGAGGTACAAAACTCTTCTTTTCCTTAGAATTTTCCACATGTTTCCCTTTTCTCAGTTTAATTGCATGCACTTGTGCTTCCTCCTTTGATTTTTCTTTCCCTTTAGAATTTGGCATAGTGTCAATTGGAAGTGATCATTGGGGTCTTTAGTTCAAAACTTATAGAAGCTGCCCTATTTGAGTTTCCAAATTCTTGATTGAATTGGAGTGGTTAGTGAGAACAGAATCAGTCTTTTCCATATACTTGATGAGAAGATCTTCCATATTAGGCTTCTTCTGCCCCATTAGTTGATACTGAGATTGTACTTATTGGTAACCAAGTTGAGGATTCCTTTGATAGTAACCCTGATTTTGATAGGGTTGGTTCCTCTGTTGATAGTATGGCCTTTGCTGGTTTCCATAATTATTGTTCACATAATTTACTTGCTCCAACTCCTCAGGCTCTTCTTCATCATCACCAAAAACTGCTTCTTATGAATAGTCTGCCAGAGTTGGTTTCTGCTTTTTCACAGAATTTACTGAAATCTTTTTACTTGGATGGCTTTGCTTATTCACAGCCATGTTGTCCATTTTCTTATTCAGCAAAGCTATTTGTGCAAATAATGCATTAAATAATTCCAGTTCATAAACCCCAGACTGCTTCTTATTTGCAGCCTTCTCTCTCTCATTCCATCCAAAATCATTATTTGCCAGCAACTCAATGAAATCATGGGCTTCATCCGGTTCCTTATCCATTATTGACCCTCCAACTATGGAATCAATGTGCATTTTTATTGGAGGTGGCATAGCGCTATAAAAAGTCATGACAATGCTCCAAGCAACTATACCATGGTATGGACACTTCCGAATCAACTCATTAAATCTTTCCCAGCTCTCATACAATGATTCTCCTTCTATATACTGAAATGATGAAATCATGTTTCTCAACTTGACCATATTCATAGCGAGCTTAAAATTTCTTGACTAGGTCCTCCCAGCTGTTTATGCACCCTGGGTGTAAAGAATACAACCATGCATGTGCCTTGTTATTCAATGAGAAAGGAAATAGTCTCAGCTTCACTGCATCCTCAAAAACTCCAGTGTGTCTGAAAGTACTACATAGATGCAAGAAGGTAATCAAATGTTGATTTGGTTCTTCAGTGGCTCCTTCTCCAAACTTGTTCTGCTGAACCATCTGGATGAGTCCTGATCTAAGCTCAAAGTTATCAGTTGTTACTGCTGGAAGGTTGATGGCTTGAGGCATGGCATCGACTGGTGGAATGGAATATTGACGAAGAGTCATCCTCTCAGCTCCAGGATCTACTCTTCCCTCGTTATCATTATTACGATTGTAGTGTTCCCTAGACATTGTAACTCTTATTGTTGATCTTGATTGTGATTTGGATTTTCTAATAATCCTCTCTCATTCAGGATCAAACTGCAAGTCTTGAGTTCCCTTAGATCTTCTCTGTATACACTACACACTTGAGCAAATAATTTTAAAGTTGAAAAAGAATTTTAATAAATCAAGTTAGTACAATTCAAAGTAAGTCTCAATCTTCAAAAAGAACAATCCCCGGCAACGGCACCAAGAAATTGATGAGGAATTTCTTGCACTGGTATAAATCACTAAAGAACCAAATTCCTATCAACGTCTAATGTAGTATTTTAGATATCGTCTCCACAGGGATTGCTAGCTAAGAAGCAAGAATGAGATCAAGATCTAAATTGAATTGCCAAAAGAATTTATGTACAAACCAAATCATAAGAATCATAAAATTGTGTTGAGGTTTTTAGACACAAATGACATTCATCAATCAAAATATGGAATCAGTACTTAGTTCTTCAAGTGATCTCAGCTATAGAGTAGTTGATCTGCTAATCTCTGCTAAGCATTATATCCACATTGTACAATTCAAGTTTAAATCACAAATTCTCTTTCTAGATAATCATTATTGATCTGGTAGAAGATCTCTCAATTCAATCTAATAGATCTCAATCATACAATTGTATATATCTCTATATTACAGTCTACATAACTGAATATCACAATCTGTAGAAAATTAGATCTATTGTTTATCTCTAGAACAACGACCCTCTATTCTTATATCCGAAACCTAATCGCCATCTCTGGTCTAAATCAAGCTTCAAAACAACAAGATTACTTAACTCTCGTTCTTGTAATTCAATCAGTGCATAAAAATTGAGTAAATCTGACTATAAATCAACAAAGAATCATACAATCAAAATCATAATTCACAGGAGATCTCAGCAAATCAAAATAGAGCTATTAGCTAGCATATCTACTCCAGAATATTCGGCACAACACAAAATCATCATCGATATGCTTAAAGATCTAAATCTTACCAAGGAAGACAGAAACTAAACTCTGTCATAGCCTTTACTTCACTATCTTCTAGCTATATCTCAGTGATCACAAAAAACAGAGCACAAAAATTCCTCTAGAAACTTCTTCTGAAAATAATGAATAAAGCGTATAAAAGAATTTAGAATTTTAAGCTCAAAAATGACAGAATGTTAAAAGGTCCTTATTGCTTCAACTGAGCTCCTATTTATAGAATTTTGTTCAATGGCAATTTTAAAATAAAATCAACAAATAAACACAAATTGGCGAGGTAACAATCTTGGGATGGGTGACCATTATTGAGTTGTTATTATCGATTTAATGGATCCATGAAACAAAAAATCTTTAATGGATCCATTATTGATGGAGTCACTAAGACCACTGAAAAAATTGGATTCATCATCAGAGCTTTCGTTGTTGTTACCGTTGAAACAATTGCAGCGATTGCGTGTGCATTTCACATTGAATTTCTTCTCGTTGCATTCTTCAATGAAATTCTGAACCATTTTTGCTACACAAACCGAGCTTGGCTTGAAATCTGTTACATCTTTGCTGTTGTGATGTGGTTTTCCCCACTGCCACCGATGACGATAGTGGTAACAGATTACTGTTTATCGACCAATGCGATTTTTAGAATATTAGAAAATTGCTTGTCGAAGAGCCTCTTGAGTCGGGATTTCAGCACCGATTTGGTTGACTCCGGTTTGATTATCGAATTATGAGACTCGATGTCGATCGGT
Source organism: Cardiospermum halicacabum (assembly GCA_031304145.1). Lineage (NCBI taxonomy): Eukaryota > Viridiplantae > Streptophyta > Magnoliopsida > Sapindales > Sapindaceae > Cardiospermum > Cardiospermum halicacabum. Next base: position 8,549,999 of record CM062395.1, read on the forward strand.
TGGATCTTCATCGAAGGCATCACGAAACCAAGTAAACAAAAAAATCACAATCAATTTGGATTTGCTCTTCAAGTACTAGTGGCTTACCAAAAGCTTAAAAAACCATCCATTTTTAGTAATTGAAAATTTTGAAAATACAATCACTGTCATAGACTTCTCCCTAGTCTTGTAATATGTACACCCAAAACTTCCCTCTCAAATTTACACAAAATTAAAGCCGCATCCACATTTACCACCTACCTCTACCTCTGCCCTCAATCACAGAAACCACGCCAACAACAAACTCATTGATTGTTTAGAGTCTGCTTCGAAACTCAAAACTATTTAAGCCACCAAGGAATCGGAGAAAAGAGAGAGAGAAAGAAAATAGAATTCGTGAAGAAGAAAAGAATATTGACTTTTAATACAAGAGGAGAAAGAGAGATGGAGGAGTTCTTATATATTGTTCTTGTTAATTTCCAATCTGATTGAAAGAGAGATAGTGGAGTTCTTATATGTTGTTGTTGTTGATTTCAAATATGATGGATTGCTATTGTAAAGTGATATGGTGTTGGAATTGTGATGTTGAATGGAATTAATGTGTGTCTGAACTATTGATTATGTTAATGAATGGTGTAATTATTATGTTAAGGTTAATTAAGTAATTTTAATATTAATTAATATATTTTTTTAATTTAATAATTTAAATTTAATAAAATAAATTAAAAAGAACACTTTAAATAATTTTAAATATATATTAGGGACAATTTAGTAATATTGATAATAGATATAGTAATTTGTATGTAGGAAATAGTATTCAAAATTATTTCCCATTTCATACTTTTTTTCTCTCTCTCTCTTTCTTTTTTATTATTATTTGTTATATATTCCACATATGATAATGATTTTTTATTTGTTACACTTTCCATATTTAGTAAAAAAAATTAAAAGTGAATTAACTTCTTTATCATTAATTTTCTATCCCATAAATTAATTAATTACCTCACTAAATCAACTTTAGTTTACCTAACATATTTAAAATAAATTATTACAAAAATCTTTCCATCCATCTATTTCAACTGAATCACTAATGAACCTCACCCACCCAATTTCACTAATTTACAAAATTTCTATCATCTATTCACACGAATCACTGATGAACCCCACCTAGCTCACTCTGGTGCACACGAATATGATAACCTTAATTTGCTTGCATCCAACCTTCAGCTTTACTGTTAACCTCATTTCACTCAAAGCTACTAGAAGTGATATAAGCAATCGAAGGAGGAGATTTCTATTTAGGAGACACACCAAACATGAATATCGTTCATTGATTAAATGGGAACTTTAAGAATCAGAACAACGAGAGGTATACCAACTACAATAATAGTAGCTTAATCATGACCACCAACAGCAGCTTCATTATGACCAACAACAGCAGCTTCATCATGACCAATTTCAACAACACCAAAATTTTGATTATTTGGAAGATTTTGAGGATTAATTCAGTTTGCCTGTCGAGATTCTGAGGATATTAGTACTTGGTATCGAAAGAGAAGAGACTATGCAAGATTCTGTGCAAAAGAACTCTAATCAGCAATAAGTAACACAACACCAACATAAACATTGTGACTAACAAACTAAAGATGATATCAGTAGTCAATTTGGTGCGCCTGACAATGAGATGTTGAGGATATTGATATCAAGATTGTATAGGATACAAAGCCAACAGATTGTACAACACTCGGTGGAAGCTAACACGGTGAAAGCTGATGAAATTGTGTAAAACTTCGAGGAAGCTTATGAGATTGTACAAGGATCTTTGGAACTTAATGAGATTATGGAAGACTCCGAGGAAGCTTATGAGATTGTATCTACACCTCTTGATATGCTCAAATTCAACATCCAAGTTTTAGTTTTTTTTTTTAATTTTTTAAAAAAAATTTATGGTTAATTGAATTGTGTTTTGTCTTGCTATGTACTTCACTTTTATATAAAGTTTTGAACTGTAGTATTGAATATGCTGATTTTGTTGCAAAATTTTGAACTTCAGTATTGAATTTGATTGTTTGTAAATGTACAAGTGATGACAAAAATCCTAATAATACAAAGTGATGCAATTACTAAGACTTTCTAACATGCAAGTACGCGTGATCAAGTAGCAAAGTGAATAAATTTAGGTTGTCGAACCCATAGAGACTAAAGCTAATTTGTTATTAATTCTATAAGATTCTCTATATCGAAACACACAAATTATAGCAGTGAGTATTGTGAAAATTTAATTGAAAGTAATTACTTAAGGGAAAGGACTCAATAAAGATTAAAATTTAGATCTACAAATTCACCTCACCATTAACCCCTCATACTTAATATGCCAACAATATTTTATTCTTATTCTTAAGGTTCTAATATTCCTAAGATTTCTTCCGAATACACATGAGACTATCTACCTATCCTAATTCCATATTCATATGCGAATAGTCTAGGCAGATGCATTAAGAAAAACCTATCCATGAATATATGAATGTCATGTTCTATCCCTAGCAGTATAAACATACAAATTCTCTTGCCCTAATCTTATATGATAAATCTCTTCCAATGATTTATCAAATCAATATATCATGCAATTGGTGATCAAGCAGCGCAAGCATTAAGCATAGACATGAGAAAGAATAAAAATCATTTCATTCATAAAAATATCATAAACTTAGGGTTAAATGGTTTGCTTATTTCATAGCCCTAGATTGGAAGTTTAGTTACACATGGAAATCGGGTTCATTCTTCCTAACATAATTATTCCTAAAAAGTGAGAAACAATTCACCATTTTTTTGTTCTTGATCTCGCATTCCGAATGTTGATCTTGAACTTTCATGTCGCTCCTCGCAGTAGTCTTTTGTTCTGAATCCAGCCAAAAGTCCTTCCAACATCTTGAAAAACCATATTTATAGTACTCTCTAAGAAATGACCAAAATACCCTTGAAAAGCATATGGAATTTGCCCTAATTGGTCTCTAGCAACATCGCTTGCAACATAAAGTCTCAATCGCCAGATGCTACAATACGTTGCACCTTGAACTCACCAAATTTAGTGATTGGCGACATGGCTGGCAACATAGGAGCCATGTCGCCAACACCTATAATATTGTGTTCCTTTGATTACTGTGGATCATTGTCTGGCAACATAGGAACTATGTCGCCAGCAATTGTAGTGTTGCGTACTTCCGCTTTCTTCCTCGTTCAACTTTGTTTCTCCGACCTTCAGCTCTTGATCTTCAGATAACTCTTCGATGATCTTCCTTTTTCTCACTTTAACTTGAAGTTAAGCTCTGATACCGAAATAATGCCAATATCATTTTGCTTATCGCTCTCAATTCACTTAATTCAACCACCTAAACATGTCACAAAATTCATTAAATAACATGATAATGCTCTAGATTCATCACAAAAGGTTAAGAATTACAGAAAAATTCATATAAGTCAAAGACTTAACAACATGTGTTTAATATTATAGCAGGATGGTTTAATATGATATGGTTTTGGTGTTTGATGTACGTACTGTGTGATTTATCTCATTTTCTATTTTGTGTATAGTGATTTTTTTGAAAAAATAATCTAAACTGGTGAATCTCTGAAAGCTTCTCAAATCCTCCTATTCAGGAATGATAAGTATCATTTTCCTTGTTATCTCATACCTGTCACAATATTACTAATAGAGCAATTGAGTGGTTTCGTTTATATTTTTATGTGTATCTGTGGATCTTTTGTTTGGACTATAAATTGTAAGTTTTGGATATTTGAAACGAAAGAGAATATTCACACAAATGAGATTTATTTTTAAATTTTTATTTGAGAGGTTATATTAATAGTATGTTTTGGTGGCAACCAGATGGTGGTGGTGAATTGGTTTATTGGATGAGGATGATGGAGAAGATGTTTAGTGGTGTTGTGTGGTAAGTTTTGTTTGATTTAGGAACATGGTAGTCTTTTGGGTCTAGTTATCATCTTCCATTGGTGCAAGTTTGTGAATGTTTATTTTTTTTGTTATGATTCATGAACTGATTTTTGTTTGTGGTATTATGTGCAGGTGGATTTTGGATTTATGCTATTTCACTTATTGACAATAGAAGTACCAATTAAGGTTATAGATTCATGAACTAAGCATCAGGTTGGTTTATTCCTCATATTGTTTATTTATATTATATCATCTTATGGGGAAATTTGTTGAGTGTTTTGCTTAAATTTTCTATAACATTAGTAACCTATTCTGTTTTCTGCGAAATGTTTGTCTGCTTTCTTACTAAATGATGTTGATTGTGAAGATATTTTATGTCAGTTCTTCATCATAAGTGTTTCACCTAAGTCAAACATAGATTGATAAGTTTTAATCATACTCGTGCTTATATTTTTTTTAACTTTATATACAAATCCATAATAAAGAGATGGGTAGTTTACTAGTTCAAAATAGCATAGGACGAATTACATGGAATTCTAAAATATTAATAAAATTTCATTTATTTTTATGTGGGTTAGTCAAGTAACTGTTTGAACGTGGATGTTGGTTCATAGATATGATAGAGAAGAATGAAGCACTATGTTCGATTTAGAGAGCTCCTTTCTTGGTGATGATGTTTCTTTCCGAAAGAAACATGTAGAATTGACCAAACGAATGGCATGTCCAAGATGCTCTTTAGTTATATATCTATATTTTTTCCTCTCATAAGTTGAGAAATTTGATAGATGACCTCTAATTATAATTCATTTGAGAACCTACTTGTGGTAGCAAGTAGGATTACAAATTCATTTTTTAGTACATATGATAGCTTGGTAAGTTTAGAGAGTTCATATGGACTACTTCCAATATTTCTACTTCATTAAGGATTTCATTATCTAGTACTAGTCAATGTTGAGTTGCATCATTGTTGATCAATAGTACTGCTCTGAAAACTATAGTCTATGATACAGGTCCGAAGAGATGGAAGCAAAATGTCACTTGCTCAAAGCCATAAGTTGTCTCTAATTTTTTTGTCTACAATCCAATTGTAACAGATTATTCTAAGGTATAGTCTCACATTTGTTGTATTCATGTACTTAATATTGTATTCATCATAATCAGGTACTTCAAATTTTTTTAAATTTGATTAAGAAAACTTCATGACTAGGTATCGAATAGTCTTCGACGGAGAGAAAATCGTTTTGAGTTGAAAGGCATCAGACTTTGAGCATATTAGTCTCCCTTTCAAGAATTTTTTTTATTGAGTATACCTTTGTTGTATTACAGTTCGATCAAATACTATATGTTTTAATGGTTTACAATGATTAGTTGCTTTTCTGTGTTTATGACTTTGCTTGTGTTGATGGCTGCAAACATGGGTACTAATATGTGCATTGGAAATAAATAGTGATTTAGTTAAATATAAGTGATTTTACTTACAAAAACTACCAAATTACTTAAAAAAGAGCATACAAAATGTTTTATTCAATTTGTTGCTGAATTAACTTTTTGTGCTTCTTAATGGTTCATCTTCATTAACTAAAAGGTAGTATCTTTGTATCAGTTTTGTTAGCCAAAATCATTTCTCATCCATATGAACTAAGTTAATTAGCATCTCAAATCTCGGTACCTCATTCATAGTTCCTGGAATAATTTTTGAAAGAATCCATTATATTGATTTTGTGCATTGATGTGATGGAGTTTGTGTGTGATCTGATTCTATATACTTGACTTCTCAACCACAAGAAGATTTTGAAGATGATTAGCAAACACCAAAATAGCGGATGTAGAAACAACAGTAAATTTTTTAAAATTGCACAAATTTGATGAAAAAAGATGTAATGAAAATGATCAGCGCCAGCAATATGTACAAATTTAATCTGCAGCTTTCACACTACTTGAGTCTGTGCACTTAAGTTGGCAGACTTCATTTTTGTGCCTTTAGTATCTTTCGTCTTTTTCATCTTTTTCAATTGTTGTTGTATACTGTTTGTAGTAAAGCTTTTAACTTACATAGGTAAATTACCTCAAAAAGTAGCATCAACGGAATGAAAAGTTTTATTTTTATATGTTTTTTTTTTACTTTTTAATATTGAACGTATTTTTAAATTTTTTAATATTGAACTCTACCAGAATTGGCCTCTTTAGTATGGATAAGTAAAGATATATAGGGGGTAGGGGGGAATTCCTTTCTACTCTTTACTACTAATAATGTCAAAATTTGTCTCGTGATCGCAAACAGGCACGATCATCACATTGATGACCTAGAAATACGGACTTTTGCGGGCATAGGACAAATGAACGTAAAAGCCTGCGAGCAGCCCGTGACTGTACGAGCACGATCACCATATTGATGACCATATAATCACAGACTTTACACGCTCACGGGTGGGCGCTTGACCGTTTTACACTATTATTCACGTCAATATATGTAGCTAATAAAAAAGAGCAGAAGTATTTTTTTAAATATTTATATGAAGTAAATTTTTAATTGCAAATTAAAACATTCTCTTTTTTTGGTAATTTAAAACATTCTGAAAAATATAAATTAATTAATTCTATATTTATAATTATTAAAAAAAAACAAATTAAATGTAAATTATATGGAATGACATCACTTTATCAATTAAGTAAATAAATAAATTAAAAAGGAAAAAAAAAAACTGATTAAATCATAAGGATTGTTAAATACCGCAGCAAACTTATTAATATGGCATCTATTATTCCAATTTTACATTTTTATTTGATTTCCTCGTTCAGAAGAGGATTTCATCACTCCACAACCTCATCTACAGTTTTCTTCAAAGTCCAATTTTGTTGAGATAATAGATTGCATTTGAATTTTGGAAAATTGACAATTTTGTAAGTTTGTTTTCATGTTAAAAACCTAAAAACTTCAATTTGAAACAAATTTAAAACAAATTTTCTTTTATGATTACTATTGATTGATCATTGTGACTAGATCAAGATCCCAGGACTAGTGCAACTACATATGTAAGCTGGAAAACTTGTGCAACTACATATGTAAGC